>JARHVA010003269.1:0-227500 GCA_037957365.1 Torreya grandis | reverse complement strand
CTTGGGGTATCACCCAATCAGATCACAAGGCAATTCAATTCATGACCACTTTGTTATATGATGCCCATGCTTGGTATCAATAATTTGATCCAAACAAATATATGGTTGATTTTGATATACTAAAAGAGGCTTTCTTAAAGTAATTTGATATTCCTAAGTTTGAATAATACATCATCATGACACTCAAGTAAATTAGCCAAGGGATATTCAAGAGTATGTGCCTATATGATTCATGGTTTAAGACCCTCATTTATAAGCTTCCATATGATATCCACCCCTCCCAACACATGCAATGGTTTTTTAAGGGCATTCCCATGATATTGACATTGAGATCAACCTATTTATGGAGGTATAGATCATGTCAATGGCCTCCCATTTATAGAAGCTAACTACTAGTTCATAGTACAACACTCATAATAGATTATGGTGTAATAATTGTGATATGGAGGGGCATAACAAGAATAATTACTCATGAAGAATTTTTTTCACCCTACTTCTCAACTATAAAGTTTATCCTAGGCTACATGACTCTCAAAACTATCCCCTATTAAAATGCACTAGTCAAGTAAACACTACCATCTACTACAAGATGTGCAATTACTATACTCATTAACTAGTGGATTGTCAATTAATTGGTGAGATGCACCAAAATATGGAGAGAGTCATGTGGTAGGCAATGACCATAGCTAGTGGGAAGGCAGGCTAAGGAAATGAAGGCTATGGCCAATAAAATATTAGCTGTGGGAATTAGTAAGGTGCACACAGGTGAGGTAGAGGACACAGTGGAGGAAGATTCCCACCATGATCATGTTATAAGTGTGGGTTAATTGAGCATTACTAGCATGACTACCCCCTGCACCCAATGTGCAGGTATTGTTAGGGACCACATGTGATCAAAGATTGCCCATACTTGTATAAAAAGTTGACTCAAGTTTAGTTTGGTGCAGATAAGGCTGCCACTATGGTTAGGCACAAGAAAACAAAATAAAAAAGGAATCCCAAGCCATAAAAAACTCACAAGGAACCCCTTAAGGTGTAGGCCATAATTCAGAGTGGGTTCACCACTTATCCACCTATTATGCCAACAAAATAATTATGCTTGGAATATGGAAATATAATATATATCAATAAAATAATGTGACATTATCTAAAGATGCATCCTACCCTAAACCAAAATAATATAAGGTCATCATATAGTAAGCCATGAGTGTAATACAAAATTTGTAGGGATATCTCCAACTGGCTAGAAATCTAGAAGCACAGGCAAACACCATGCACAAGAAGAAAGATAGTTAAGAAGCTAATGTACAAGAGTTGACTGAGATATTATGCCTCTTATAATCTGAAGGGATGGTACCCCTACTAAAAAACATGATTTTAGAGCATGCAAGGAAGAGATTAGAGGAGGAGGTTGTGCCTCAAATTATTGAAGTTTTTGCACTACATATGGAGTAGGCACATGAAGTGAGGCATACTCAAAATTTAGAGTATGACTAATAATTGATAATAAATGCCATCATTGATGGATGGTCTATTTGTGAAATCCTTGTGGACATAGGCACTGAGGTTAATATTATGACCAAAACCACATGGGAGAAGATGAGATGACCACCCGTAAAGCCCTCCCCTCATATGTTGTTTATGGCTAATAAAAACTGAGCGTAACCTATCAAGATCCTAAAGGGTGTCATTGTATACATCATAGGCACCAAGTTTCAAGCCAATTTTGAGGTAAGTGAATTGGTAGAGAATGACAACTATCCAATGCTCTTAGGAAGGCCATGATATTATACCAATAATGTGGATATGCACTTTAAGAAGTGCTACATGACTTTTGAGAATGCCATAGAGAGGGTGTTGATCCCCCTATCAAGTGATTAATTACCTACATATGTGGAAAGTGTTGATCTTGAATATGAGATCAACCACATTTATAACATCACAACATGGGACACTAAGAAGCTTAAACCAAGTGACTAAGGAGTGCTTGAAAGGGAGGATGGAAAATCAATTTTTGATACAACTAATGTAGCCTATGATCAATGGGTTAAAGAGGCTTATGAAGTGACTAGCTGAAGATGCCACCTAGTGTAGACAACTGAACCAAGACTAGCCAAAATAACATTGATTATGATTGAGTGTACTTAAAAAATGGGTTCTTCATGCCAAAAAATAGGGAAAAGGGTATTTTAGCTGAGTAAATGGAAGCTTAAAATGCTCCCAAAATATATAAGGAGCAATCCTATAGAAAACTATGTCCATGACATTGAAGCATGCATTCTTAAAGAAATAGATAGAATGCACGAACTTATGCATACCCTAAAAATCCCTGCTACTCATTGGTGGGTAGTGTAGAGTCCTAGATTACAATCATGGAAAGATGTGAATGAATCAATATACATTAGGTTTGGGAATATTAATGAGGACTTGGACATACCTACTTACTCAAGTGATTCTAACCCAATCATGCATGTGTGCCTATGTGAAGGAAACTGGACTACCTAAGATGAGAATACACCCAAAAGCCTATGGGTACATGCCTTTTATAAGAAATTGAAAACATGGGTGTGAGTGTGGTACATTGTAAATGAGATGAACTAAGAGATAAGAGATTGGGAGGTACTTAAGGATATATTCATACACACCTCCTTATCTTCATGAAACTTAGAGATACTAGAGCCATTTTAAGTCATTCATAGGGTAGTGTTTGAGGACATTTCCATCCTAAAAGAGAGCAATAGAGACATGGTTAGGGATAAAGGACTAGAAATCCCAACATTTTTTGAATAAAAGGCATTCAATAATGACTCAAGTGAGGAGGATGATGATACCTGGAGGGAACACAATTGGAAGGCCCTAATAAGAAGACAAAAACTTGTGCACCTTGTGGATGATAGTGCCCTAAATAAATATGATCCAACCCATCTTTGAATTGAGATAATGGAGGGAAAAAGGTAAGTTAAAGACTCTCATTAGGAGAGAAATGAACCCTACCATGCACCACTTAGGACCATTAAATTAGACATCAACATAGAAGGTGAGATGAAGATTTCCACTATAGGTGCTTACTAGGCTGAGGTAGAGATAGCATGAATCATAGACCTCTTGAAGAAATTCTAGGACTTGTTCTCATGTAGATACTAGGACATGAAGGGAACCCACCCTTCCCTTAGAAAAATTAGCATCAAGCTAATAGATGGTGTGAGGCCTATCAAGAAGCACTCATATAGGATGAATCCCAACCTCTATGCCAAGGTAAAAATGGATATTGATAGAATGTTGTCCATCAACATCATCTACTCCATACAAGAATTTGAATGGGTGAGCCTGATGGTCATAAGCATTAATAAGGATGGGAACATATAGATATGCATTGACTATAGACTTTTGAATTCTACCTACATCACTAACCCATTCTTAACCCCATTCACTGATGACATCCTAGATGGTGTTTTAAGTTGTAAAATTTATAATTTTACTGATGGTTTCTTAGGCTACCATCAAGTGTAGATCAAGGAGGAGGATAATCCCAAGACAAACTTTATGATTGAATAGGGTTGTTTTGGATATAATGTGATGCCCTTTGGACTCAAGAATGCACTATCCATATTCTTTAGAGTGGTGATCACTACTTTGAAGGACTTCATCCATAGATTCCTCCAAATAAATCCCAATGACTAGACTATGTATAGCCTTGTAAAGGATCACTATGACAATCTATGCCTCATTTTTTAGAGGTGAAAGCAGCTCTAGATATCATTAAACCTAAATAAGTGCATCTTTGCAACCCCCTCTAGGACATTTCTCGAGCACAAAATCTACAAATATGGTTTTCTTGTTGACCCTATAAAAATAGCCATCATAATTCAACTCCAAACTCCTTCAATGCAAAAATATGTTAGCACCTTTCTAGGCCATTATGGATACTGAAATAATTTTATATAAATCTATGCAAAGATTTCAATGACTCTAAATTATTTATTATGCAAAGATGTACCATTATATTTGGGTGACGTGCAAGAGGAAGATTTCAAAACATTGAAGCTAAAATTGGCTAGTGCACTAATTTTACAATTCCTAAACTAGACTACTCCCTTACACATCCATGATGATGTTTTTGGGTCTGAAATTGGCACTATATTGGTGAATTAAAGTGAGGGAAAGATGGACCACACCATATCCTTCTCAATAAGGAAAATTATGCAAGTGTAATAGAATTACACCACCACCAAGTGTGAGTTATTGGCAATGGTCTAAACCTTACAAAAATTTAGACAATATCTATTGGTAACCCCATTTATGTTTTTCACTGATCACGAGGCACTCAAGTACCTTATTTTACATAGGTGTATATGTAGATGGATAGTCCTATTATAGGAGTTTTAGTTCTTTGTTTTTGTTAAACCTAGAAAGCTAAACCTAGGGCCAAACCATTTACCCCACATAAATTTTGGTGATGCAAAAACATTGATTAAAGATAACATGCCAGACACATAGTTATACATATTCTAGTGCATCCTTGAAGACTTGGAAGAGATTTATACTTTTATAACATTCAATTTTTCACCCTAGACCATGACAAAAAAGGAGAAGAAGAAACTAATGGTTTATACCACCCCTTTCAACTCATTGAGGGGGAGTTTTACAAACTAGGTAGAGATGAAGTCATATGCTAGTGTGTTCTTGAAAATGAAATGGAATCCATATTATAAGAAGTGCATGAGGGAATCATTGGAGGTCATGATGCTAGAGACATAATGGTGTGCAAGATATTATAAATAGGCATATGGTGGCTAAGCTTATTCCAAGATGTAAAGGAGTGTGCTAAGGAATGCAACATATGATAGTATATTGGGAATCCCAACACTAAGATGAAATGCCTCTCATCCCCATTCTTACCTAGGTACCATTCAAGAAATGGGCCATTGATTTTATTGGACCAATCACTCCCAAAACATGGTGCATAGGTGCAAGGTATATCCTGGTAGCCACTGACTATTTCACTAAGTAGGTTGAGGCCAAATAGATAAAAGACTACACAACCATGACAGTCATGCACTTCATCTAAGAGAACATAATAAGTCAATATGGGTGACCATTAAGTCTCACTAGAAATAGAGGCACTCATTTTATCAATGAGATGGTGTTCATCCTCTTAACTAAACACATGGTAGTACACCACAAGACCACCCCATATCATCCCCAAGAAAATAACATAGCTAAAGTAGTCAATAATATCCTAGGAATGTACCTGAAAAAGATATGTGATGTTGTTCGTAAGGATTGGGATGATTGTATTTCAATGATACTATGGAAATACCATATGCCATATAAGCACCTGAACAAAGATACACCCTTTCAACTAGTGTTTGGCATTGAAGCAGTTCTCCCCATAGAATTTATGGTGTCATCCTTATAAATTGAATGGATTTGTTTCTTAGACAACCAAGAATCCTTAAGCACAAGGTGGGAATATTAAGAGTGCTTAGATGAAAATCATGCCCGAGCAAGGTGTAGTCAGCAAATCAAAGAGGCATTCTAGAAGCTCTGGCATGACAAGCACATCAAATGTAAAGAGCTAACTAAAGGATCATTGATGTTACTCTATGAATTAAAGTACCTTAAACACATAGGCAAATTGTAAATAAGGTGGATGGGCCCTTATATCATCCATCACATACTGGAGATAGGTGCATGAAAGTTGCACATGTTATCTAGTGAAATGCTCCCAAGGCATTTTAATGGAAATTGATTGAATCCATATTAGTAGTAGGATGGAACTTGCACCATAAGAACAACAACTTCTTGGTCACTAACTAGTTTGATTTGAGCTGATTACAATATAGTTTGGCACAAGCCAAACCATTCTTTTACCTTTTTTTGTTCCTTGTATAGTGTAAAAAGGCAATAAGTAGTGAATGGATATTGTAAGGACTTATCTATTATCACTTCATGCATAATTCTATCTCAGTGAATCAAATACTTGCACTTTATAAGTGCATGAGGCCATTACACCTAATTTATGGGTATGTGAATCTAATCTAGCTCCAGTGAATTTTTATGACCTCTCACACATAATTCCAATCATGTGAGTTGAGCACTTGCACCATCTATGTACATGAGGCCAGACATATAAGTAATTGGCACATGATACTCTCTAAATGCAAACAAAAGATGCACAAGACCCACATGTGCAAGGCATTTTTGCATATAATACCAGTTTAGTGAGTCCAGCTCATTTGCTTTCTAAGCACCAATGGCTAGATGCCTAATTTCTTGGGTACGATGAGGTTACCAAACTTTGAATATTTGATAACATAAGGACAATATACATAAGTACAAGGATAACCTTTATGTCATAGTTTAAAAGGGGTGCATTAATTTATCATGCACCCAAAAGCAAAGAATAAGGTGAAGACACTAAACAAGATTGAGTGCAACTAAGAAAGTGACAATGCATAATATAACCATGCACAATAAAAATATAAGAAATGAAAAAGTGATGGAGGACCATTGTAATGGATTTGTATGGGGTAGGATAGACCAAGGTAAGATAAAGTGTAAGAAACAAACCAAGATGGAGAAACATTCTTGAAATGGAAGAACAACTAGAAGAGAAATTAGAACTGAGGAGGTTGAATCACATGCATGTTAGGCACTATGCTTAGGTTACCACAAAAAAGGTGAAGGTCATGCCAAGTGAAAAAGTGTAGGGAAAGAATCATTTAAGGTAGCTAGTGTCCACCTAGATTTGATGAGAAGTGACTATTTGAATTTAATGTCACTTCATCAAATTACCATTAGAGAGAATTCAATGAGGTAGTGGTGGAGGCATAAAGATACACATTTAATGCATTGATGATATAATATTGCCAAATATTTTAAAAAAATTACATTTTCTAGGAAATCTAGGCCCCATCACACCATAAAATACCTACATTAATAAGAGTAGATAAAAAAAGAGTATAAAAAGGCATCAAAATGAAAATATTAAGTTACAAACCTTAAGCTAAATTTAGACTAAGTATGAAAACTAAACATTTGAAGGTGAAAACCCTGTACCAAGTGAGGATTTGAAAACCTTGAAGAACCAAAGGTGAATGATTAAATAATAGGAGAACTGTGTTCACATTGACATTAGTTTAGAGGGGGATTGAGAGAGAATTGTGCAAGAAATAAACATCTAAAATGAGAATTTTTCACCCAAGACACCATTAATGGCCAATAAATCTTGAAAACTAAAGGTACAACCATAGATCTTGTGACTATAGAATCACCAACCACCATTCAAGGCTTTGGTAACCTACACCTACCAAGGTTCAACACAAGCATATTCAGGATGGTGAAGAAATGCAAGGCATCAAGCTCTATATAGGTGTAATAGGAACCCAAGAAGGTTAAGATTGTGGAAGAAATGATAGTTGACAAAACAAAGGTGCAAACAATCAAAATAGTTAGCATCATGAAAGTTGACATTGAGGTTCTAAAAAAGATTTCCTATTAGTATATGTGATTTCCTCTAGAGCTTATAGTGGGGGAATACTGGCTCTCATTTGTGCACACTTGTCAAATAAAGGAGTAGAACCATCACACATCAAGTCACTTACAAGACCTGACATAAGATTGGATGGTGTACATAGGGCACAAGTCAAAGCAAGGTACTTCCTTATTTGATGTCTCAATTTGAGACAAGTTGATAGCTTTCTATGTAACTCAACTCTATGAGTTGTGCTTCTTATAAATATAGAAGAACTTGTGTATTTATTACTTGCACATATCTATGAGGAATGCATCTATTTCAAAGGAAGGTGCATGAATATTTTAGCATAGTTGATAAGGAGAATAACCAGGCTCCCTAATGTCGACTGAGACATCCACCAGTTAATGGATGATGATGAGGAGGTAGAGTACATTACAAATATCCTAAGTTATAAAAAGTGGGGTTCTACATTCCCCATCAAATATTTCAAAGACCCCAATATGAGGGTGATGATGCACCTTATGAGATCAAAACTATACCCAATGGTTGATGGGTTGATGTGACAAAGGTGTACCTCTACATCACCTATCACATAGTGTAGGGTGTACAAATCAAAATTACAAATTTCATCACCAAAGAGTTGGTAAAGAATGTGCTGGAGTGCCATAGTACAAAGGGGACCTTTAGGTGGGGGACTATCCTTATATTAATTATCATGGAATAAATTGGAGTTCCAAATGGGGATGAGGATAATCTCTTAATTTCTCTATTACATAATGACTCCCTATCTCAAAAGTATAAAGACTTCACTTACCCCACCTCCTTTAGTACCAAATATAAATGCATGTGATGTGATGGTGTGATAAATAAATAGAAGCCTTCAGACTAGAGTGACACATTCCTTAGGAGCTTTTTAATATCCTATATAGAACAACATTATTTGTCATGATGCCACACTATTATGTAGCTCACTTAGTGTTACTAGATGATAAAATGTTAGGGTGGCTGAAGCTTCCTTACACCTTCTTAGCAAGGTACTTTATGGATTCATTATGCCAAATACTCAATGCACAATAGATAGACATCCCAGTAAAGGAACTAGATGTGAAGAGGTGTAGGACGAGGTACCAGTTCACTCATGTAGTTGAGAAGGACATTGAGGATGAAGAAGATGCATTGGATCACCTAGAGAATGATCCCATCCAAAATGTCACCATACTAGGCTATATCCATATATTATACTATGAGATAAATCCATGAAATAATGACTCTAGTGCCAAATAGAGCACTGAGTAGAGTGAAAACCCCTCAATTTGAATTGGGGATGAAGGGATGCCAATGCCAATAGAGAATAAGAAGTTTCCCAAGAAGAAGAGGGTGAGACTTTAGAATAAATAGAGAAGTGCCTAAGGCTCAAGATCACCTTCATAAGGAGTGTTGGTTGAATATTTTGTCTATCAATGTACTAGTAAACAAAATAGGTCTGATCTGCCAAAGTAGGAAGATTAGTCATCCAAATGTGTAATTTTATCACATCAGAAGGAGACTGCTCTCTCCTCTCATCAAGGGGAGGTTCCTTGTGGATATGCTATATATATATGTATAGACAGAAAATAATACTCAAGGGTAGAATAAGCCATCCATCTCTCTTTCTTCAGAGATGATGTGTGTAAAACAAAGGAAAAACTCAAGGGAAATGATAGACAACACTCCTCTTCTTTTAGAAGAACTATTCAGCCAGTCACAAAAATACTCCTGGAAATAAAAGCAGAATGTAACTGAGGGTGTAGTAACCAAAAAATTGAGATACATCACAAAGTCTCTACCTAAAATGCTCAAGAGTAATATACGAAGGACAATGAGGGCACAAAGTCTTCTCAAAGTCATTTACATAGCAATGAAAAGAAAACACACTGAAGGCAGTTATAGGGGTACAAAGTCTCTCCACAGTTGATTCTTCAGGACACCTTCCTAACTAATTTTACTAATCCTTCTTGTTAAATTAATGGAACAAAAAAATATATCAAGGAAAGAGACATAAGAACATTTTCCTTAATAAGAAAGGTATCACAGCACAAAGTCTGAAAAATTCCCTTGCTTTCTTATTCCAATAACAAAATATGATTAACAGACTGAGCACAAAGTCTCAATGATGCCTCTCAATTTGGGTAGAGTTTCGTTTAGATTGTCAAAAAAGAGATCCCTTTACAATGAAAGAAAGTCCCTTATATAGCCACTTCAAGAAGGACTCGGGAATAGTAATACATCATGATGCATTGGGAACTATTAGGAAAAAAAGTTGGAAGTTTGGGGCATTTTACCCTTTTGATCTTCTCAATGTAGATAAACAAGCCACGCAATTAAAAGATTGCAACTTTTAATGTCCACCTAGCGGTCTAATCTTGTCTTCATCATTCCTCCTTTTCTAGTTAATTGAATCAGGTCGTAGATTCATTCATTGTTCTTCCTTTCCTCGCTTTCTACTAGTTTTGGTCTTGAATTCTAGGAATGTATTCGGGTCTATGAATTTAAAGGATTAATGACTATTTCATTGTCTTCAATTTGACATTTGCACACCTGTCACTATGTTTCCAATGGCTAATCAGCTGTGTTAAATTTGACATCTTCAGGCATGTCACCCCTTGGTCTTCTTTTGGCTTTCGGTTTTCTGCTTGGTACTTTTCTAGATTGGACTTGACCTTTCGAGCCTTAAGAAATGACGTATGTCAAGTCAGAAAAGCCCTTTACTTTGGCCATCAAGAGTCCCCCGCAAGGGTACCTACCCTTAAGGGTCCTTCGGCAGCCTTTTGCCTTGGCAGTTCCCACAGACAAATCCCCGAGCTTTCTCCCGTGAACATTTCCTCACGTGAAAGTTTCCTATGGACAAAAGTCTGGGGAAAATTCCCACAGACAAAAAGCTCGGGGAAAATTCCTGTGGACAAAAAGTCTGTAAAAATGTTGACTGTTCTTTGAAAATTCCTTCAGGGTCTGTGGCCACTTAGAATTCTTTCAGACTTTTTGTCTGAAGGAATTCCTTCTGACAAAAATCCAAAATAATTAAGTCTTAGTCAAATTTTAAATGCCTTAAACAAATCTGAAAGAACTACCTTTCGGCTTTCTTGAAAAATGACCCTTCCAAAGGGTGCTTTTATTGACTAAGTGTCCTCCACAAGGGCACTTGTCCTTTGGGAAGCTTCTTTTTGCATTGAACTACCCCTTTGAACTTTGGTGATGAACCATTTTATTGAACCAAGACATTAAACCAAAAATGGTTCAAGCCAATGGTTCAAGCCGATAGTTTAATTGGAATGAACTAAGCATTGAACCGAACATTGAACTTGCCTTTGAACCATGTCTTTGAATCAAAATGTTGAACCAAGTTTTGGTTCAATGGTTCAAACAAAGCTTTGAAAATGTCTTTGAACCTGCTGTTGAACTTTGAGGCGTTGAACCAAAGGATGAACTGAAAGAATGAACCAACTGAGTGAACTATTTGATTGAACCAAAAGATGCTGAAATAAAGGGAATGAACCACCTGAGTGAAATAAAGCATTGAACTACTTGGTTGAACTGAGTCATTAAACCATTCCTTTGGTTGAACCAACCATTGAACCTTGAACCCGTTGAACCTTTGAACCAAATTGGTTCAATGGTTCAATGATTCAAGCTGCCTTGATTTGGCCAAGTGTTTAGAAGCTGATGAACTAATTGCAATGATTAAACTTTGAACCTTGATGAAGTGCTTAAATCTTTCTAGAAATGTTGAACTTGTTGAACCTTAAACCCGTTGAACCTTTGAACCAAAGTGGTTTAATGGTTCAATGTTTCAGTGGTTCAAGTCTCTTTTTGCACTCAGATGCTTGCCGATGAAGATTTTCAATTGAACCAAGGCTCTAAACAAATTCTAGAGAATGACTAAGTGTTGAAAACTAATGCTTTTGACTGAAACCACTTGTAGAAGCTTTTGAACCTGTATAAATGAACCTGCCTGTAGAGTCTGTAGATTCAAGCCTACACAGTCCATAGATTTTTCTTCCTACTGAGTCCGTAGATTTTTTTGAGAAGCTTGGAAAATGAAGAATTTGAATGTCTAGGACAAATTTTGGAAATGGAAGAGACAATTTTGATCTATAAGACCAAAATAGTTCAAATGTTGTCCCAAAAATGACAGCTATTTTTGGGGGACAACAACTAGCTCCAATTAGGGAACTTCTGTCAATTGCAAAATGAATTGAAAGGAGTAAAATCTAGAATTTCAAATGTCTTCATGTGTACCATTGGGCTTCAGAGTCATGCTACCCAAAAATGAAAGACATCAAAAAGAAAATAAACAAAACAAAATAGAATTAAAACTGTACAAATATACATATATACAGAGGCAATGATCTGATACTTCAAGAGTTAAAGTGTTTCAGATGCTACCCATTGTGGGGTAGAGAAAAGAGTGTGCCATCTTGGTATTTCAATAGAAAACTATTTTCACCAATGTGTTGATGAATTATAAATGGGCCTCTCTAAAGGGAGTCAAACTTTCCATGCATCCCCTTTGGTTCTCTTCTTTTGTCCCACAGCAGGACTTGATCCCCAATCTAGAAATCACAATTTTTGGCCTTCTGATTAAAGAGTTTATTTACCAGACTTTGATGAGAAGCAATTATGTCCACCACCATGGTTCTCTATTCCTCTAGCTGAGTTAGGCACATGATTCTTTTGTCAAGAGAACTCTCATATGTCTGATCTTCAATGGCCTTGGCCAATTTCAAGGTTGGTAACTCTAAGGTGATTGGTATCTCAGCATTAATACTGTAGAGAAGTTGAAAAGGAGACATACCAATCGCCCTTTTTGGTTTGATCCTGTCTACCCACAGAGCATCAACCAATGCCTTATGCCATGTCCTTTGATTATCATCTGCTAGCTTTTTGATAATAGTTACCAAATTTTTATTACTAGACTCAGCTTATCCATTCCCTTGTAGAAAATAATCAAAAGAATGAGAGAGTGTAATACCATAATGAAAATAGAATTGTGTAATCTCTTGAGAGGTGAAACAAGTTGCATTATCAATAACAATTTTGAGTGAAACTCTAAACCTGGAAATGATATTTTCTTTGAGGAAGTTGGATACAACTTCTGAAGTAGCATGCTTAGTTGGGATTGCTTTTACCCACTTGGTGAAATAATCAGTTGTTGTAAGGACATAATCATGTCCAGCACTTGAAGATGGGTTTATTGTCCCAATAAAATCAAGTCCCCATTGCTGGAAAGGTTCTTCTATGATTACTGGCTTGAGAGGCAGGGCAGCCAACTTGGGTTTTCCAATAAATTGCTGGCAAAGTTTACATTTCCTCACCCACTTATGTGCATCTTGGAAAAGAGTTGGCCAGTAATACCTGGCTCATAGAATTTTGTTAGCAGTCACAGGAGTAAAAAAATGTCCTCCATAGGTGAGATTATGGAAAGATTTCAATAGTTGAGTTTGATTTTCTTTGTCTACACAACGAAGGAATACTCCATCTATGCTTCTCTTATACAAGCCGTTATCCCAAAGGACAAAATTGGCAGCTTTCAACTTGATAGTCATCCTTTCTTTGTAAGACAAATGAGCAAGACATTCACCATAAGTCAAAAAATAGGCAATACATGAGTACCATTCATTGGTAGTGGAGATAAAAAGGACTGTTGGTGTATCTTCCACTTTAGCTTCTTCACGTTGTGTATCTTATGGCTTATTGTTAGCCATTAATTGGCATAGGCCTTTACCCCTGACCAGCTTTGTCAGCTTGATATCTAGATCAAATTCTTAGATCTTTACAATCTAATTACCTCTTTTTGTGCCAAAATCTTGCTTAGTTAATATAGACTTGACTGTAGTGTCAGGAACTAAGGAAGTAGTGTGTAAATTTAGGATATAGAAGTGGAAATGTTTGACTAATTTTACCAATGCATAGGCGTGCTTCTCTATATTTGAATATTTCATCTCATGAGTTTTGAGAGGGAAACTCATGAAAGAGATGGGGGATTCCATACCTTCCTTGTCTTGTTGAACAAGAATCACTAAAAGAGTGTGCTCAGATGTATAGTTGTATATGATGAAATCTCTGTGGTAATCTGGACAAACCAAGGTAGGGGCATGAGCAATGGCAGTCTTGATATCTTGAAACGCTGATTTGCCTTCTTTAGTCCAGCTAAAGGTGGTCTTCCCTTTCATCATGTTCACAATGTGTCTTATCTTCTCATCAAATTTAGGGATGAATCTTTGTAAGAAATTCACTTTTCTGAAGAAAGAGTGAACAACATTTTTACTTGTAGGCAAATTCAGCTCTTGAATAGACTTGACTCTGTCTGAGTCAATCTTTATGCCTTATTTGGACACAATGTGTCTAAGGAGTTTTCCCTTTGTTACTCCAAAAATAGACTTCTTAAAATTCAAGGAAATACCATTTTGGTGGTAGTGCTCTAGTACTTGTTGTAAGTGGTGTACATGATCAGATCGATGCTTTGAAAAGATAGTTAAGTCATAAAGATATACCACTATGAATTTGCCAATCTCATCTTTGAAAGACATGTCCATAGCTCTCTGAAAGGTAGCACCATCATTTATTAAGCCAAAAAGCATTCTTTTATATACAAATGTACCCCAAGGTGTGGTGAATGCAGTCTTGTGTTGATCAGCTTCACCAACTTCAATTTGATTATAGCCTGAGAAACCATCCAGCAATGATAACATTTCTGACCTTGTCACTGTTTGAAGTACTTGGTCCATGATTGGCAGAGGGTAATTGTCTTTCAGAGATGACTCATTTAGATTCTTAAAATCTACACAAATGTGAATTTTTCCATTTTTCTTCCTTACAGGCACTATATTTGGAATCCATGTAGAATGATAGATTGGAAAGATAATTCTAGCATTTAACATTTTCTGTATCTCAGACATAATAGTACTTAAAATTTTTGGATTGTATTATCTGGATTTTTGCTTGTAGGGCATTGAATCAGCCTTGAGAGGAATGTGATGGTAGATTTCATCAGGTCTGAGAGACTTCAGGTCTTCATAAGAATATGCTAAGACATCAATGTATTGACAGAGAAAAGAGGTGAACTTGAATCTTTCTTCAGGGGTGCAATACTTACCAATGTTGACCATCTTGGGATTTTATTTATTGGTCAAATTTACTTGGTCAAATCCCTGAGAGAAACTTGAATCTATTTGTTGTTGTTTAATGAATCTATCATGTTTGTCAAATAGCTTTTCAAGAGAAACCAAGCCTTTGGGAATTTTTTTTCCTTTCAGCTGTAGGAATTCTTCATTCATATCTGAACTAGATTCAGAAATAGATTCAGACTTTTGAGATTCACTGCCTTCAAAATATAGCTATTTAAAATTGTCTTTTCATTCTAGAAAAGCAATGATCTGATGATCATCATTGAATATTTGCTAATGATCAGCATTGTCAGGAACACTTGGTCTATAGACCAGCTCAATGATATACTTGGCTTCTTTGAAATCTAAATGAGGAACTAAAAGAGTTTTTGAAATAGCAAGTGCATCATCTATGTCATTAGACTCTTTAGGTATGGCAAAAATGTTGAAAGCATCAAAGCTTTCAATTTGGTCCCAAACCAGGTTATGGTAGTGGCGTAACCTCTCATTCTTAGTCTGATATAGATTTCTCACTTGATAGACCACTAATTCAGCATCCCCTTTGGCATGAAGAAACTTGATGCCTTTTTCTTGAGCAACCTTCATGCCTAGCAACAGAGATTCATATTCAGCTACATTTTTAGTGTTGCTGAATTATAATTTATATGATGAAGGAAACATATCTCCTTGAGGAGATATCAAGACAATCCCAGCTCTAGAACCAGTAGAGGAATAGCTACCATCAAATTCTAGAGTCCAAATTTCATCAAACACTAACTTTTCTTTAGACTTTCCTTCATCAGAGATGGAGGGCCCTTCTTCATCTATATATAGAAATTAGTTACCCATACCTACAGATTCAAGAAGGATTTGACCTTCAGGCGCTGACATCTAGGTGACTACATACTTTACTTCCTTTTCAAGAAGTAATATCTTCATCATGCCTTGGACATGGATCCTTGCCTCAGATAGATCCATGTTTAGTTCTCCTCCTACGTCTTTACAAAAAATTTGTTCAAGAAAAATGCTATAAGATGCTGGGACGTCAGCCACCAGGACAGTCATCTTAATCCTCTTGTCTGAAAAGGCTGCAAATGCAAATTGGGCATCTTTGATTTACCCCAACAATGGTACTTGCTTATTCTCCATGGAGAAACATCTCTCAAATGTTTTAGTTAGTGTGAGACCAAGAGACTCAATGACTTTAGCAGGCATGACATTGCTAGATGCACCTGAATCTATTATATAGTTACTCAGCTTATGGCCATTAATTAATAGGGAAACATAGAAGGGTTCTATTTTTCTAGGAACAGTTGGAGTAATAACTAGATTATTTGGAATAGGTGTATTCTTTGGAGAATCAGGAATTACTTTTTTAGCTTTTTGTCATGTAGGGATGGTTTGATTTTTAACATATTGAACCAGCTTATTTAGTTGATCTAGATTAGATTACAAGTATTCAAATTTAGACATCTGTATTTTTGTCTTTTTAACATGATCAATTATGTCAAATGGCTGAATCGAGCTAGGTACAGAGAAAGGTAATTCAATTTTTTGAGTTTTAAGAGGGATGGGAGGTGGGCTGGTTTGCAAATTGGGAGTAGAAGGTGAAGGCAAAATGGATGTATTTACCTTTTGAGTGATGACTAGATCCTTTGATTAAAAAGGCAGAGTAGTCCCACATTTAACAATTGTGATTGTTGGTTGAGGTTGTTCCTCTATCTTCTCTTTATCAACTTGCTGGACTGATTGGTTCTTGGACCTAGTAAACACTACATATGATCCATCTAAAGCTTCTCCTTTGCTTCTGGGTTCATCCTGGTAATTCAAGAAACCAATATGGGAGTTGCCAACTAATTTTTCTTGATTGTCTTGAATGATATCAGCATCATTTTCTTGATTTAATTTAGGCTGGAAAGAGAATTATGATTCTACTTCAAGGTATCCCATTGCTGAATTGGTTGGAGGAGCTTCGAGGGCAAGTTTTCCTTGTGAGGGAGGAAGGCAATTTTGTTGCCCTTGATTCCTGGTAACATTGCCCTGATATGACTAATTTGGGAATGTCCTTCTATATGTAGGAGCAGAAGACATTCCTTGAGCCATTTACTTTTTGAGAGCAAGCAACTCATTTACTAATTTTTGCACCATTAGATCTGTGGTGCTTGAAGATATAAATTTAAAAGATGATGAAGCTCTATTTCTATTTGGATCTCTTCTTATCTTTCCTGATAATATGAGATCATCTTCTACTTTAGTGGTAAAAAGTTGAGCTGTAGCGAGATCTATTTGACCAGCACGTCTCAAGAGAAAACTGACTTCAGGTAGCTGAGAATTAATGAAAAAGCATTTGAATTTCTCAGTTGTAGGTCTAGTAATTAGAGGGATTTTGTTTCTCAATTTGTCAAATTTAGCTATGAAGTCTCTCATAGGCTCATGAGGCTCTTTATTCATCTGTGTAAGTTGAGCCAGAAGTGTATGTGCATCTTCTGTAGGTTTGAATCTGGCTTCAAACTTAGCTTTAAGAGTATTCCAATCAGTCACAAATCAAGCCTGTAGATGGTAAAACCAATCTATAGCATCACCTTGTAGTGTTTCAACAAAAAGCTTGACTGCTACATCTTCAAATTATACTCTGATTACTCCACAAGCTATGCTAAATGCTGTAATATGTTCATCAGGATGAACTTTCGCATCACCATAAAATTTAGGGAAATTCTTCCTAGAACTGCATGGAAGCTCATGTAGAGGAGGAGTAAGATTGGGAGGACCAAAAGCATTACCCTAGGGACCTTGAACTTCCATTATAGGATTTTGAAAAGGAGGGATAAAAAATCTCAAAGGGGTAATTATAGGCACAACTTTATTTATAGCAAAAGTAGATACTTCGTCTAGTAATGGGGATCTAGCTTTAGTAGGAGGGAAGCTCTTGGTTCGTTGGAGATGATATCATGAAGGAAATACATCAAAATCACTTTGTTGTACCAGCTTGAACATAGGATCAATGATACCTTTATCCCTTTGGCTTCGTGTATACCTTGAATCTGCCAGATTGCAAAACAAAAATGGAAAAGAATTGACTTTGCTTCAGTTTGAAGCTTGAGGCTTTAAACTGTGCTTTATTTCCCGGTTAGTGTGGAGGTGAATGAATAGGCTATAAATGGATAATGGGTATATCCCTAGTGGAGTCACCAAAAATTGTTGGTTGAATATTTTGTCTATCAGTGTACTGGTAAACAAAATAGGTCTGATCAGCCAAAGTAGGAAGATTAGTCATCCAAATGTGTAAGTTTATCACATCAGAAGGAGACTGCTCTCTCCTCTCATCAAGGGGAGGTTCCCTGTGGATATGCTATATATATGTATAGATAGAAAATAATACTCAAGGGTATAACAAGCCATCTATCTCTCTTTCTTTAGAGATGATGTGTGTAAAACAAAGGAAAAACTCAAGGGAAATGATAGACATCACTCCTCTTCTTTCAAAAGAACTATTCAACCAATCACAAAAATACACCTAGAAATAAAAGCAGAATGTAACTGAGGGTGTAGTAACCAGCAAATCAAGATACAGCACAAAGTCTCTACCTGAAATGCTCAAGAGTAATATACGAAGGACAATGAGGGCACAAAGTCTTCTCAAAGTTCTTTACACAGCAATGAAAAGAAAACACACTGAAGGCAGCTATAGGGGCACAAAGTCTCTCCACAGTTGATTCTTTAGGACACCTTCCTGACTAATTTTACTAATCTTGCTTGTTAAATTAATGGAACAAAAAAATATATCAAGAAAAGAGACATAAGAACAGTTTCCTTAATAACAAAGGTATCACAGCACAAAGTTTGCAAAAGTCCCTTGCTTTCTTATTCCAGTAACAAAATATGATTAACAGACTAAGCACAAAGTCTCAATGATGCCTCTCAATTTGGGCAGAGTTTCGTTTAGATTGTCAAAAAAGAGATCCCTTTACAATGAAAAAAAGTCCCTTATATAGCCACTTCAAGAAGGACTCGAGAACAATAATACATCATGATGCGTTGGGAACTGTTAGGAAAATAGGCTAGAACTTTGGGGCATTTTACCCATTTGATCTTCTCAATGTAGATAAACAAGCCATGTAATTGAAAGATTGCAACTTTCAATGTCCACCTAGTGGTCTGATCTTGTCTTCATCGTTCCTCCTTTTTTGGTTAATTGAATTGGGTCCTAGATTCATTTGTTGTTTTGCCTTTCCTCACTTTTTGCTAGTTTTGGTCTTGAATTCTGGGAATGCATTTAGGTCTATGAATTCAAAGGATTAATAGCTATTTCATTATCTTCAATTTGACATTTGCATGCCTGTCACTATGTTTCCAATGGCTAGTCAGCTGTGTTGAATTTGACGTCTTTGAGCGCGTCACCCCTTGGTCTTCTTTAAGCTTTCGGCTTTCTGCTTGGTACTTTTCTAGATTAGACTTGCCATTTTGAGCCTTAAGAAATGACATATGTTGAGTTAGAAAATCCCTTTACTTTGGCCACTGAGAGTCCCTCGCAAGGGTACCTGCCCTTCGGGGTCCTTCGGTAGCCCTTTACCTTAAAAGTTCCCATAGACAAATCCCTGGGCTTTCTCTCATGAACATTTCCTCACGTGAAAGTTTCCCATAGACATTTCCCAAGGGAAAATTCCCATGGACAAAAGTCCAGGGAAAATTCCCATAGACAAAAAGCCTAGGGAAAATTCCCACAGACAAAAAGTCCGTGGAAATGTTGACTGTTCTTTGAAAATTCCTTCAGGGTCCGTGACCACTTAAAATTCTTTCAGACTTTTCATCTGAAGGAATTCCTTCAGATAAAAATCTGAAAGAAATAAGTTGTAGTCAATTTTTAAATGCCTTAAACAAATCTAAAATAATTACCTTTCAACTTTCTTAAAAAATGACCCTTTCGAAGGGTGCTTTTATTGACTAAGTGTCCTCTACAAGGGCACTTGTCCTTCAAGAAGCTTCCTTTTGCATTGAACCACCCCTTTGAACTTTGATGATGAACCATTATATTGAACCAAGACATTGAACCAATCGGTTGAACCAAAAATGGTTCAAGCTGATAGTTCAATTGGAATGAACTAAGCATTGAACCGAACATTGAACTTGTCTTTGATCCATGTCTTTGAACCAAAATGTTGAACCAAGTTTTGGTTCAATAGTTCAAACAAAGCTTTGAAAATTTCTTTGAACCTACTGTTGAACTTTGTGGCATTGAACCAAAGGATGAACTGAAAGAATGAACCAACTGAGTGAACTATTTGGTTGAACCAAAAGATGCTAAAATAAAGGGAATAAACCACCTGAGTGAAATAAAGCATGCTTGGTTGAACTGAGTCATTGAACCATTCCTTTGGTTGAACCGACCATTAAACCTTGAACCCATTGAACCTTTGAACCAAAGTGGTTCAATGGTTCAACGGTTTAAGCCGCCTTGATTTGGCCAAGTGTTTGGAAGACGATGAACTAATTGCAATTATTGAACTTTGAACCTTGATGAAGTGCTTAACTCTTGCCAGAAATGTTGAACTTGTTGAACCTTGAACCCATTGAACCTTTGAACCAAAGTGGTTCAATGGTTCAATGTTTCAATGGTTCAAGTCTCTTTTTGCTCTCAGATGCTTGCCAATGAAGATTTTCAACTGAACCAAGGCTCTGAACCAATTCTAGAGAATGACTAAGTTTTGAAAACTGATTATTTTGACTAAAACTGCTTGCAAAAGCTTTTGAACATGTATAAATGAAGCTACCTACAGAGTCCATAGATTCAAGCCTGCATAGTCTGTAGATTTTTCTTCCTGCTGAGTCTGTATATTTTTTTGAGAAGCTTGGAAAGTGAGGAATTTGAATGTCTAGGAAAAATTTTGGAAATGGAAGAGACAATTTTGGTCTGTAAAACCATAATAGTTCAAATGTTGTCCCAAAAATGATAGCTATTTTTGGGGGACAACAAGGAGAATCATCTCCTTTATAATCCTCAAAGAATAGCTATTTTTGGGGGACAACAAGGAGAATCATCTCCTTTATAATCCTCAAAGAATCACATATGATTCACACCAAAGGATTCCCCTAGCATGAAGAAGGAGAAGGTTCCTCCTATAGTACCTAGGATAATCCTATCCAACATAGAAGAATAAGAGGAGTTAGAGGAAGAAATAAAGGGGAGGGGTGTATACATCATGACTAAAGAATATGACTCCTCATCAAGTGAATGGAACCCCTCTCCATCCCCTTAGACTAAATTGGAAAAGAAGATAAGGAGATAGATGAAAATTGGATGTAGTGAAGTTGAGATGTAGAGGACATAGGAGCTAGAGGAATGAAGAGAATAAATGACAAAGGCTAGGATGTCTAAAAAATACATTGAGATGGTTGAGGTTGAAGAGTGAAGGAAAGAAGTGGAGGAGCACAATGCACAAAAGATGAAGGGAAAGAAGGAAGGATAAATAATTGAAAGGCTCGATGAGGGGGAAGTGCATGAAGAAGTAGTACCCTCATGTGCACCAACTAAAGAGGATTTAAAGAGTAAATTGGAGGACATGGGCCTAGACCAAGAACACATTGATGCCATGTTGGAATTGAACTATAAGCAAGAGGCCATGAGGGGCAAGGGCATGTGCCAAGTAATAATTGATTGAATATAAGATGAAGAGATAAAGGTATAAGAAAATAAATATAGAGCACAAACCAAGAAAAGGAAATATGAGAAGAAAAAGGCCAAGAAGAAAAAAATAGAAGAGAGGGAGGCCCAAGAAGAAAGGGCCAAAATGAGAAAATAGAGAGAGGAAAAGGATACTGCTCATGCAAAACCTAAGAAGGAGAAGGAAACCAAAGAGGTACCTAATGCCCACTCTAGCTTAGTAGAGGAAGCTACACAACATGCATGCCCCACTATTGAAACAAAGCCTAAAAAAATGAGGTGATGTTGGCACCTCAACAAAATAAATAGAGAAGGAAGTAGAGACCCAATTGGAGAAATAAGAGAATAAGGATAACATTGAGGAGGTTCACACCAAAGAAACATAATGAAAAGGAGAAGTAGATAAGGGGGAAAATTCTAAGGAGGAACCCATCCAAAAAAAATATGAAAAAACTAGCACCAAAGAGAGAGAAGAGGGAGACCAAGGGGAGAAGTTTGATGAAGAACCCCTTAGAGAAGAAGAAGAGGTCAGTAGAGGTATCCCTATAACTAGTGGAGGAGAGTAGGAGCATATAGAGAAACCCATCAAGGTTGAGGAGTATGATCTAAGCTATAGAGAGAAATCATAGAAAGGGTTCACCCAAGATGATGACTTCTATATGATAAATTACATACCCCCTCAAACTACCATGATCTTAATGCACCATCAAGTCTCTTGGGCTCTTGATTGTTACATGGATGAACCTCAGTTTGAGGTGCCTATGAAAGTGATTCAAAGCACCTAAAAACCTAAAGAGGGGAATGAAAACCAACTCATGAATCCTAAGGATATTAACCTTGTGAGGTTGGCTAATACCCTCCTCAAAATATTCTCTAAAGTGGTGGCAAGAATATTATCAATGATGTTCATACTACCAGGTGGAAACACATTGAACTCAAAGTGGAAGTAGAAATAAATGTTATGAAGTTAAAACTCTATTAGTTGGTTGAGTGCATAAAATACGTAGATCCATCCCTTTTGGATGGTGTGGATACCTTGAAAATGAAAGAAGTTGACAAGGTTTGTGTGTTGGTAGAACATATGCTTTCTTAGATGAAGCTGATGTTAGAGGAACAAGAAGACCCCTATGAAGCCATCAAAAGAGAGATAAATAAAAAGTTTGATTTAGTGGAGGACATATTTTCCAAACTAGAAGAGGGCATAGAAGAAGTGGATGCCATTTTTTTCAACTTTTCCACTAAAGCATTAGTTATCAATGTGCACCTTCAAAAGGTAAAGAGGAGAAGGATGCTTTGGTGAAACATGTTGTTACTATGAGCAAGACCAAATGAATGAAAGTGATGGCATAGGTCAATGCCTTAATATCCCAATTGAAGACCTAAGAATAAGAACTAGAAGCTCTCTTCCATGCCTTTCAAATAAAGGTGAGTGAACAAGGGGATATTTTAGATGGCAAGGTGAGGAAAGCTAAGGAAAGGATGTAAGCCTTCAGAAAATAAATAGAAAGATTAGATGTCTTCATGCTTTAGGTTGCATCAACTAAATTATAAGGTGTTATAAAAGAAATTAATATTTCCATCCTAGGATTTGATAACTTCAAGGTATAATTACAATAGAGCACACCCAAATTTTATGTAATAAAGGTGCTAAAAGACTAGTCTGAGGGTGGACTAGAAATTTTGTATGGGGTAAATATTGGGCCCCTTTTTGTGATACCAAGTAGAACATGCTAACTTGGTACATCTTGGTGTGTGGTATTTTTTGTAAATGATTTCCCCTTTGAAACTGTTAGCACCAACAAGAATAATCTTTCAAGATCTTGTGCTAGTTAGAAGGTAGTTGCTTAATGCCCAAGTTTGAAGGAGAATATTGTTGAGTGATTACACGTGGCTAGTTGAGAGAAAAGGTGTTAGAGTAGTGGATTTAGTGGCATAACAACCCTAATAACATCTTAGCACCTATAGTGCACCCATCCAACCTAGTAATAAGATGCCCCTCCACCTATAAAATGAGTGTGAACTTGAAGGCTGAAGGCGGCGATGAATGATAGTAAAGCTCTACTAAAATTGAGAGATACCAATACTATAGTCTAATCAACATGAACTAGGTTAATAATTCTAAATGTATAGCCTAGGCTTGCTTGTGAGCCACTAGGCATGAGTAGTTCCAAATATGAGCACATTATCTATTTTCATGTTATGAACTTTGTATACTAAAACTATGAATTAATGAAGAAAGATATTGAGAAAAACTAAGTGTTAATCATTTCAAGATGGTCATAACATTATTTCATGTTTACAACTTGAATCTAATAGTATAGTCTTCATGCTTGCATATGTGGTTAAGTGAAGACTTTATCTAGGACTTTAATGGTGTCTTTATGTTAGATAGTGAATTAAGTTAGTAATAAAACCAACTAATTATTGAAATTGGCATGCATTGAGTCCCTAGTAACTACACTTAGAATGCTACCTTGAAGAGTGAGTATTGGAACATGAGCCATTCCCTTGACTCTGCTAAGCACTTGAAGGATGCTTAACTTTCTATGCCTATGGATTACACCACTAAGAGATATATCCATATAGATATGAACTTGTACCAAAAATACTTATTCCCCTGAATAGGCCTGCACCTATTGATCTTACCTAGGATTTCCTCATGTTGATGAACTTGTCTAAGCTCTTTTTAAAAATGACAAAGTCTCATTGAGACTAAAGTTGTTCCATGTTTTAACTAGCCCAATATGTAGCTAGTCCCTTCACTATTTTACTTTAGGTGAGTGCACAAGGATTTCACCTTGTGTTAAATTTATGTAAATGCATTAGTGTATTTAAATGTTGTGTGCCACATACTTTACTATGCTCACACCTAGTTGTATCAAGTATAAAATTGACTTGGCTTGACTACTAAGCACATGACTAAGCATAAAGCTAAACATGAGACTTTTCTACAATAGATCTTCTAGTTAGGAAGATTAGCAGATCTCATCCCATCGAGCATGTTAGAAAATAAAATTGTTGATGCCTAAAACTCTCACTTTAGGTTAAACCTCTATGGGAATCTTTATAAGTGTGAGACTGAATTGTAATTTTTAAAGAAACCTCAAAGATTTTAGAAGATGGGTCTTTAATTTGATCTTTGGGGGTGCAAAAGGGAAGGAAGGAAATGTAAAAAATACTGAAATAGAACTAAGATGATGCACCAAGATCTTTAAAACATTAACATATGATTTCATGAAATAACTTAAATTCCTGAACACTACAAGCTATTAAAGGATCATAAAGCATGAATTAAAGTCTATGATGTAGATAAAATCAATACTATAGGATCATATAAAGGAAATAATTATAAAAAAAATTCTTCACTTAGTTTAACATAGAATACTACATCCTCTTCATAGTTAGGTAGAGAATAGAATACATAAGGCCTTAAAGGGCATAATATAAAATGTTAAATACTACCAATGAGAGGAACCTATCAAGATTGTAGAATGGGAAATGCTATCTACTTCTACCTCTATCCTTAAACTATTACAAATATCTATTCTCTAAAATATAAAATATGAAATAATTGATAACCCCCCACCTTTATAATAGGCATGAGCCCAAAATATATAGGTGAAGCAGCTTCTCATAGGAGTGACAACTAGAAATTTTGGCATTCACACCTATGATGATGTTGTTACACCTAAATGAAGGACTTAAGATCATGAGTGTATTTAGCCTCTATATCCAAAATATGGTGCAAATTTACTATCTTGCTATGGTCACGATGCTTAGGAGGATTGTAGTGATGCCACATTTTCATCTCTAGAGCCACTTCTAATATGTCATTGGAGATGGAGATCTACTTACCATAGTTAATGGTGTAACTCCTAGTCTTGATAGTAAAACTTTACCTTCAATAAGTGCCATGGTGTCACATGGAAACTCTCATCTCCTTATTATAATTGAATGGTGGGTCCCATTCCTTCTCTTTGCTAGCTAATGTCACTATCCAAAGGTCTGATAGATCAAAACCACTCTTGGATGAGCACTATAATGACACGTGTTGAGTAGATGATTATTTGGGGCATGTTGGGAATTTATTTACAAAAATGAGCACAAGGGCACCACATGGAGAACTAGTGGTCACCTTTATAACTACTCAATAGGTCCTAATCATTATGTTGTTATCCAATGGCACTGCTTGGAGTTCTGACCAAAAAGGAATCAAATTTGAATAGCACTAGGTCACCACATGTTAATTTGGTGCTACATCAAAGTAAATTGATAGCTTCTTCATGCCAAAAAAGTTCTTGGTGCCATGTGGAGGAAGTAGAAGGAAGTTGATACTTAGGTGAAAAATTCAAAAGGGTCCTTGGGAAAGGATGGCTGAAGGTAGAAGTGTCAAACATATCGAGTGAGTCTAGGACCATATATGAACTATTTAAAAATAATAAAAGGTGGATCTTGATCCACAATTGTATAAAAAAATGAGATCTTGTTTATTTTATAAAATGATCAGGTCTAAGGATCAGTGGACTGTGTTTAGATCACCTTATGGAATTTTTAGAGACCCTTTGTCATTAATGTCAAAGGGGGATAGATATAAAATTGATTGAGAATTTTTATATTTAAAGGATAGTCAACATGAAGTGTGTTTTCTATCAATGTGGTTTGCCATGAATGACAAAGGGGTATATTCTCACAAGTTGTCATTGATGTCATGTGTTTGTATATGGTCATTGATGTCAAAAGAAGTATAAGGTTAAGTATTGGCTCATAATATGGTGGCTCATTGATACGAGGTTGATTTTTTCTATAGGTAAGAGAGATAGAATTTGAAGGAAACCTAAAGTTTCTTGAAAGTTTATGTTAAGGATTATCACATGGTGTGCATGTTTGTGTACTAGTTCTTAAGTGCAAGGTTCTTGAGAAGGATTGAGTATGGGATATCTAATATGGTACAAGGAGTATGATGGATATAGGATATGAATGCATAGAGGCATAAGAGTATGTTTGAAAACATTTGAATATATATTTGAGGCATTGAAGCACCTAGGTATGTTTAAAAGTGTGACTACAAAAGTAAGACCTACAGGTTTATTATGCAAATAAATTATTCTCAGACTCTATCTAATCTAAATAGGGGTCATAAGATGTTAAAAATACCTATGAATGATGAAGATTAATGTTAGATCATCTGAATAAGGTTGAAAGTGTAGGAACGGTAGCTAGATGGTCTATTATTATGCCTAATATGATCTGCATCTCGAAAGTCTAAAGTGCAAAGAGATAGAATGTGACTAAATGGGGTATGAGGTTCATGTTCCAAGGAATTAATGATCATGTAATCATAAATTAAAGTTTGAGGGGTTTTTTCAATATTTGTCATGAATTTTTAGGTCTTGAGTTAAAGGATAAAGTAATAAAATGAGTCTAAAATTCTCTTTTATATGCAAAATGAATAGATGAGGACCCGAGAAGGAATTTTTGATACTCATTGGCACATTCAAAATATGAATGGTTTCCTAAGATATTGGGGAGAGATGAATAATGGTATTATCAATGCTTTCTAAGAATTATGATGTAGTTTCAAGGACATATCTATATGAACAAAATTTAAGAATGAAAAATGGTCTAAAACACTCTCAAAACCCTTGAAGCGACTCGATAAGGAAAATATTGTTGTGAATGGCCCATAATGGATAGGTAAGGATATTTTTATGATTGGAGGTGGTATATTAATCCCTCAATCATCTCCATGTGGTAGTGGTTTGTTAGGATAATGAATAGAACCTATAGGAAATAACTTATTTCTCAAAAATTTGGATAACAAGAAAAGTTAACTAGGTTAAAGAATGAATATCAATGAGGTTTTAGGATTTAGACCTATTTTTTCTATCCATAGTGTTATTTTTATAATTTATATCATTTGTGTCAACTATTTTGGTCCCTCATATTGACATATCGCTAAACTAGGCTAATGGTGAAACCAATGAGAAAAACCTATAAAAGTGAGAATGAGATTAGGGATTGGTTGCAGTGGATTAGGAATGGATAAATTTACTTGATTTTTTTTCATGACCTATACCTCATGGTAATATTTATTATATGTTTTTAATTTCATTTAAAATATTACAAACGGTGTTCACAAAATGGCATGTCTAAAGAAGATGTGATAGTGAAACTGAGGATAGTGAGATTAGTCTATGTTGGTTGAATATTTTGTCTATCAGTGTACTGGTAAACAAAATAGGTCTTATCAGCCAAATCAAGAAGATTAATCATCCTAATGTGTAAGTTTATCACATCAGAAGGAGACTTCTCTCTCCTCTCATCAAGGGGAGGTTCCCTGTGGATATGCTATGTATATGTATAAATGGAAAATAATACTCAAGGGTAGGACCAGACATTCATCTCTCTTTCTTTAGAGATGATGCATACAAAACAAAGGAAAAACTCAAGGGAATGATAGACAACTCTCCTCTTCTTTCAGAAAAACTATTCAGCCAGCCACAAGAATACTCCTGGAAATTAAAGTAGAGTGTAATTGGGAGTATGAGAACCAACAAATCAAGACACAGCACAAAGTCTGTACCTGAAATACTCAAGAGTGATATACGAAGGGAAATGAAAGCTCAAAGTCTTCTCAAAGTCCTTTACACAACAATGAAAAATCAAACACACTGAAGGCAACTATTGGGGCACAAAGTCTCTCCATAATTGATTCTTCAGGACACCTTCCTGACTAATTTTACTAATCCTACTTATAAAATTAATGAAACAGAAAAGATATCACATCACAAAGTCTAAAAAAGTCCCTTGTTTTCATTAATAGAATATGATCAACAGACTGAGCACAAAGTCTCAATGATGCTTCTCAATTTCGACAGAGTTTCATTTAGATTGTCAAAAAGAAGATAATTTTACAATAAAAGAAAGTCCCTTATATAGCCATTTCAAAAAGGACTCAGGAATAGTAATACATCATGATGCATTGGGAAATGTTAGGAAGATTAGCTAGAACTTTGGGTCCTTTTACCCATTTAATCTTTTCAATGTAGATGAATAGGCTACACAATTATAAGATTACAACTTTCAATGTCTAGCTATTGGTCTGATCTTGTCTTCATCATTCCTCCTTTCCAGATTAATTGAATCGAGCCCTATATCCATCCATTGTTCTTCCTTTCCTCACTTTCAACTGGTTTTTGTCTTGAATTCTAGAAATTCATTCAGGTCTATAAATCAAAGGCTATTTTACTGTCTTTAAAATTGACATTTACATGCCTGTCAATATGCTTCCAACGGTTAGTCGGCTATGCTGAATTTGACATCTTTGTGGGCATCACCTCTTGGTCTTGTTTCAGCTTTTGGCTTTCTTCTTAGTACTTTTCTGAATTGGACATACCCATTTGGGCCTTAAACAATGATCCTTTTCAAGCCCTTTATTTTAGCTGCCGAGAGTCCCCCACAAGGGCACTTGCCCTTCGAGGTCCTTCGGCAGCCCTTTTAGCTTTAGTAATCCAAACGAACAAATATTTCTCTAGGCTTTTGTTTTAGCAGTCCCCACAGACAAATGTTTCCCTGGGATTTATTTCTGTGGACAAATCCCTGGGGAAAATTCTTGGGTGTTTGACTTGAAAGCTCCCCGTGAAAAATTCCCATAGACAAAATGTCCGTAG
Source organism: Torreya grandis (assembly GCA_037957365.1). NCBI lineage: Eukaryota > Viridiplantae > Streptophyta > Pinopsida > Cupressales > Taxaceae > Torreya > Torreya grandis. Next base: position 198,550 of record JARHVA010003269.1, on the reverse strand, counting down.
AAATTTGTTTCGCCAAATAAGTCTTTGAAAATTTCTTCGGGGTCTTTGGCCATTTGGAATTCTTTCAAACTTTTTGTTCGAAGGAATTCCTTCGAACAAAAATTTGAAAGAATTAAGTCTTTAATCAAGTTTTTTTAAAAATGCCTTAGACAAATCCAAAAGAATTACCTTTCAGCTTCTTATAAAAATGATCCTCCAAAAAGGTGCTTTTCTTGATTAAGTGCCCTCCGCAAGGGCACTTGTCCTTTATAAAAGTCTCCTTTTGCATTAAATTGCCCCTTTGAACTTGGCTAATGAACCATTAGTTGAACTAGTTCAATGGTTCAATGAAGTACACCAAGTCCCTTTTGAACCAAAAAGCTGATGAACCATTGGATGAACTTTGACGTTGAACCAATCGGTTGAACCAAGGCTTTGAACCAAAATGGTTCAAGCCAATGGTTCAAGCTGATGGTTCAATGAATAAAACAACCCAATAAACTAAGCATTGAACCAAAAATAATGTACTTGCCTTTGAACTAATAGGAATTTTGACGTTGAACCAAAAGATTGAACTAGTTCAATGGTTCAATGGTTCAATGAAGTGTGCCGAGCACCTGTTGTTGAACCTGTAGATGTTGAACCAAAAGATGAACTAAAAGAATGAACCAACTAAATGAAATAAAGCATTGAACTACTTGGTTGAACTGAAACATTGAACTATTCTTTTGGTTGAACCTGTCATTGAACCTTGAACCCGTTGAACCTTTTGAACCAAAACGGTTCAATGGTTTAGTTCAATGGTTCAAGTTAATCTTTACACTCAGATTCTTGCTGATGAAGATTTTCACATGAACCAAAACTTTGAACCAATCCCAAAAAATGAACAAATGTTGAAAATCAATTCTTTTGAATGAAAACCACCTGTAGAAGTCTTTGAAACTATATAAAAATGAACCTGCCTACAGAGTTTGTAGATTTTCATTTTCCTGCATAGTCCATAGATTTTTCTTCTTGTTGAGTCCATAGATTCATGCCTGCAGAGTTCGTAGATTCAAGCCTGCAGAGTCCATAGATTTTCTAAGAAGCTCTGAAAATGAGAAATCTGAATATCTAAGACAAATTTTGAAAATGGAAGATATTATTTTGGTTTTTAGAACCAAAATAATTCAAATGTTGTTCCAAAAATGACTATTATTTTTGGGAGACAATAGTCTACAAGACCAATGTTTCTCCTTGATCCTAATATATTTATATTATATGTAGATATAATTATATTATATTATAATTTTCATGTTAAATATCTTGGTTGTGTCTCTACAGGTGTTGGAACTCATGTTCACCATGTCATATTAGTATTTAACTAAAATCTCTTTTACATCTTCAGGAATACAAGTTATCTCAGATGCAACTTCTTCAATTGGATCATCTTCATCTTCATCTTCAAATGGAAAATCAAAGCCCTCTATCATGAAATCTTGAGATGTCCTTCCAAATCTAGATGTACCTACAATATTGTCTTAGTTAGGCATAATTTCAATTTTATCCCTTTCACCATGAAATTCTTCAAAATAATTGCAATGATCAACCAAATCTATATCACAATAACTCATTTTTACATTTTTATATGATCCGCTATTGATGCTATCATGAAAATTGTCTATAGGTCTATTGAACCTTTGAGAAGAATAGTTTTTATTGGATCCTTCCCTTGTATTTCCTACTTATTTTTACAACTGAATAAGGTTATTACTTAGTTTTTGGACCATTATTAATATCAAGTCATTTGAATTTTTAGTGTCTTAGGCTTATAAACTAGAGCATTACTACTAGCTATGGGCATTAGAGTTTCATGATTTTGTGGATGGGATCCACTTGTATCACCATTTAGGAACTCTAAATTTTGGCCAAGATATGTATGATTTAAGGGTAATTAGTTCTAAACTAGTGTTAAAGTAGGTATAATAGGAATGACATTCATGATGGACCAATTTGAATTGACATTAGGAATGGAATACGCCATCTAACCTTGGGGTTACATTTGATCATTATGATCATGAATTCAGAATAATCACATGTCAATGTGTTTATGATTTTAATAGACCTTTTTAAGAACACATAGGTCATGGGATATATAACATCCTTATAAATTTCTAAGGCTAAAGCCTCATTGGGTCTATAAGGGGCTATGGTTCTATTGAACATTTTTTGGAATTGAGCATTAAAGGATCTAATGGTTTCATTAACATCCCTTTTAATTATAGTGAAATTATAATACAAAATGCATGAAATAATGATTTTATCAAATTGATCAATAAATATTCTTTTAAAATCATCCTAGCTAGCTATGCAATCCTCTAGGAGGTTAAGAAACCATTCATATGTAGCATCTTTGAAAGTAAATGGGAATAATCTACATGCTAAATCCTCATGAACAACATTTAAAAGTCTTAAATTAGCTTTAAAACATTGAACAAGTTCTTAAATTGTGACAACACCATCAGGATTAAAACAAGGCACATACCTTTCAGTGTTTCTTATAAGGTCATGAACTATATCTAGCATGTTGATAAGAGAACCACATAACCAAGCCATACCTTGAACACATGAGTACCTTAAGCTGGTGAAGTACTTGAGACTTGAGGAATTTCACTCACCTAAGCCTTGCCTTTAGAAATTCTAGCCTATGAACTTGAAATTTGTTTAAAATATGATGCATCAAATTAATATTTACAAAGTACAATGATTAATTTTGCATGTTAAGCTAATTTTGTATAAATATGTAAAGCATGACTATATTTAACTAAATAATCTCAAATATACATATATAATGATGATTAAGAGGCATATTTACATCTATAAGTTTGAATAAACTCAAATTTGCAAAGAACCAGTCAATATTTGTACAAAATTACTATTACTAACCTTAAACATGGGGAATACACAAAACATGAACTACCTTTACATAAATATCTATAGATAGACAGATAATAGAAAGATTTGGATAATGGAATCCCAAAGACTAGTTTAAAACCATAAATATCAATGATCTTTACATAATTGAGCAAAGGATCACTTAAATATGCAAATAATTAGTCAATATTTGATCAAAACACACCAAAAGTAGCATATATTCTATAAATTTACAAAGATACAACTAAGGGCCCTCCTTTTAGCACCAAAAAATCTCCTCTTATTGATGCTTAAATGTATACCAAAGGTGAACAAAGTGTTTAAGAAACACTTATCATTTTATAATTCCTAAGAACTCAACACATGAGTTGAAGGTTTTAATAGTCCTATTATCTATTGGTGGAATAGAGGTAGAACAAGTGACTATTTCATAATATTTATAATGTTTGGTGGTTGGGAGCCACTATGACTAAATAGTAAATCCATGTAAAATATATAGTATACTATGCTAAAGATAGTGAATTATGATCAAGGACCAATTTAAGAACTAATCTAAGATGGATATTTGCAATGATAATTAAACTAGAGTAATCAGGTTTAAAAAAAGCAAAAGGAAGGGTAGGGTAGAAAGAAATGTTGTTGATATTCATTTCAAACATCATGACAAAGTTTAGATTTGATCTAGGCATTCACATAACCAATATGTAACATGAAATATTTTAAGCCCAAATCCTATCACACATCAGGAAAACTCTTAAGGAAGGTGGAAATAATGCAAATTAAAACCTGGTTTACTTTATAGATTTAGCCCTAAAAGTAAACAACATTAGCCTAAATGTAAGACGAGTAATAAAATGAAATGAGCCTAAGTATTTTTAGTCAACCTAGCATTTACACACATTAATAAATCTATAATCAAATGTACACACCAAGAATTCATAATAACTATTCAAATCTAGAAATCAAAACAAGCAAGTGAGAGAGAAGCTATGATAATAATGAACACAAGCAGATACTAGACAATATTTGCAAAATTCCTTGCTTATATTAATTGCTCCTAGTTTACAAAGTAATTTAGCTCTAATAACTCCCTCCCTTTTATAATGGACAATGCTCCTTTTATAAGATACAAGGCATTTTGTCGATCAGTCTCATCTAATTACATTTTTATAAGTGTATAAGATAGGTGTCCTTTCTATTGCATTCTATAATAAATGACCTTTTCCTTTAGACTGATCTATAGATAATCTATTTTAGCAGTTGCTCATGGCTGTGAACTATTAAATTAATCACTATTGGTCTACAACCCAATTCTAGATTGAATTATACTCGTACTAATGGTAGTTCAACTTTTGGATTAATTATGGTGATCACAGGGTCAAACTGAGGCTTTTCTAAAGATTTTATAGTGTTTAAATGGTGGTAATTGTTGACCAAATTTTAACCTTATAGGTCAAAATTAGGCGCCCCTATATGAAAATTTGGCCTTTAGATATTTTAGGGGTAAATATCATGTCATAAAGTGATCTCAGGTTTATTCAACGTAATATGAATGATATTACCTTTAATCAGTTTGTTGTCCAAGTCCTTTTACTTTCTTTGAGTCATGTTAATAGGTTTGATCAGAGTTTAAATAACATTTTTTAAGTGCCAGATATTGCACATGTAATAGTTGTAGAGGAAGCTGATCATGTGGGTTTGTTCATCCTAGTTCAAAGTTCCTATGTACTAAGTCTGAGGTCCTTCACTGAAGCACAAGCAAAGTTATTCATGTTTAAAGAATTTCTTTGAAAACATTTTTGGACTTAGTCATTCAATTTTGGCCATTAACTTTAGGTTTATCTTGGTATTGAACTTTAGGTCTTCCTATTATGTAGAATTCCTTCAGAGGAGATGTTCCATACAAAGCCCACAACAAAAGTATAAATGTTATTTCTTTCAAAAAAAAAATTGGGTTTTTTATTTAAGTGTCAAGAATTATTTCAAACATTTTTTCTAAAAAAATTTCCTTGAAGGACCTTTTTTAGGCTAAGGGACCATTTTGGAAAGTTGAAGGGGTCATCTTCATCTTTTCTAAAGGACACTCTACAATCCTTCTGAAGGGTAATTTTTAAAAAAAATGGTCCCTTGCAAAGTTTCTGAAGGGTACCCCTCCATAATGAAGTGAATCAAACATAAAACTGAAAGGACACTTTCAATATTTATGAAGGACCAAAAAAATCTTGAAGGAATTATTTTGAAAAAATTGTTCACATAATTTGTTTGGGAAAAATGTCCACATTCAAAAAGAAATAATGCGTAATTCTTTCAAACTTTTTGTTTGAATGAATTACTCAAGTCAAAAAGTTTGTGGAAATTAAGCCCAAAATATTTTATTGGGGAAAAATTTTGAATTATAGGTTCACAAAAAATTCCAAAGAAAACATAAAGAGTGCATAAAGAAAAAATCTTAAAGGAATTATTTCAAGAAAACAACTGAGATAAATCATTTGAAGGACACCTTTGAAGCCAAGTGCCCCAAAAATTTCCCTGAAAGACATCTTGTAAGAAAAAGTGTCCCATGCAGAGGTTCCAAAAGGGAACTTTACATGATTCGGAGGGCACTTTCCATAGTTAAAGAGCACTTGTCAAAAGTCTGAAAGGAACTTAAGTTCAAAGAAAATGTTCTAAAAGAATAAGGAAGGTGATGGCCCCACAAACATCAACATTAAACTATGAAAAATAGCCATTGGATTTAAAAACACTTGGTGGGAACTTGAGGGCAAATATGGAGGTAACAAATGGCAAGATATCAAAAATTTGGTATAGGGAAAACAAGTGAATAATAGACAGGTTGATGGTTCAGGTCATTGTTTTAAGTTGATCAAACCAAAAATCTCCCATGAAATCGATGAACACAAGTGTCCATAATATGGTTGGAAATTATAAAGGGTATTCTCTAACTATCGTGATTAGTCTCATGTCCATTGATTAGTGCAATGTGTTAGTTCCACATTTTAAGTTTCAAATGCTCTTGGATGGTTTATGATGGAGGAAGTTACCTATGTAAATTTTGGAGGTTTTGTGCCACTTTTCACCATTCTTATGATTGGCTTCAAATGAATAGACTCCTGACATGACATGACTTGTCTCACCCCTCTTTCACATGCAATTTTAATTGATATTCTCAAGGTGACACATGTTTGAGTGACCTTTGGACTTCCCTTACTTGATTCCTTTCTCAAAAGCTATATATATGCATTCTGTCAACTCTTTGAGTAGCCTCTACTGGTTATTGGGAAAACTCTAGCTATATTTTTGATTGAAGAAAACTTAGATAAATATACAAGTGTTGTTACCACTTATATGTTGTAATATTTAGTAATGACTTGAATCTTGTTGGTCTAGTCTAGTGAAAGATTATCTTTTCTAGCTTGTACTCTTTATGATCTACCAATTTGCAGAAAGGAGATTGTTGTATGTCTTTGCTAGTATTCTTTTCTAAGTGTAGATATATCCTATAAGTGGTCCTTGATTATATCCCTCTTTGGAATCATTCATTCCCTTCCTAATAATCATATACCTTCTTGAATATATCATATGAAACATTGATGTAGTAATGAATCTTGAGTTATGAGTCTTGTGTGAGAAACACCTTGTTTATCTTTAAGTAGTGGTTTTAGTCAATTGGGAGGAAATTATACATTGTTTCATCACTATGTGGTTTGTTAGTTATTTTACTTAACCTTTTTCATACACAAATTGTTAAGTTAGAGAGAGAGATTTAAAGGTGCATCAAGGGGAACTAGCCCCTTATCTAGAGATTCATCTCAGTGAAATTATCACCCACAACAAGAGAGATGTTTTCATTATACCAATTGGATGAGGAGAGTTGATCATATCTTCAAGGTTGTGAATCCACGTGACAATATTTTTTGGCATGCCCAATGGGACTTCCAAGTTTTAAAATATTATTCAAGGTTGGTGTTGGTCTTAGCATAGTTAAAGATGAAAGAAACATTTGCATTCAGTACCTAGTGACTCCATCAAAGAATTCAAATCTTTGGTTGATGATCAGTCCTTTTTTCCATGCCAAAGGTGATAACTAGATCTTCTACTAAAGAGACACCTTTCAATTTTGTGCAAGCACCTCCATATTCCACTAAAAGGTTTAGGTTTTTCAACACTCATCCTTACAAAATATATTTTGAGTTTAAAGATTTTAAGTTTGTGTTACATTCCATTCCTAATATCCATAGTGATCATTACAGGATGGCTAGAAGATAACCCTTTATTCCTTTCACTGGGGAATCTCCCTTGTATCTTGCCCAATATGATCAAATTCTAGGAACAACCCTCAAAAGTGTCCCATATTTTAGTGGAGATGGTCCTATTACTACCATTGATCACATTAGGAATATATAAAATTTTTTTAATATCCATAACATCACCCAATAAAATGTAGTTATTAGGTTTTTGGCCTTATCTTTTAAAGGAAAAGATTTGGATTGGTATGGAACTCTACCTATAAATTCTATTGGCTCATGGGATGAGTTGGGGGATCTATTGACTAATAGGTTTAGGGAAAAGAGTGATCACATATCTCTAGCTAAGTAATTGACCACAATTAAGAGGGCACCTCATTAATTCATGTAAGATTTTAATACTAGGTTCCAAAAACATGGGATAGGATCCTAACCCTTATGAAACCTACTCTAAAATATGCATTTTTTTATTACCTAAGGGCATTAAATAGTGATATTGCCATGATGATTCAATCTATGGGTGGAAACACATTGCCTTCTTCATATGACATAGCTATAAATTCTGATAATTCATTTGTCCAAGTATATAAAAATAGCCCCTAGACCTCTAATGCCTCTATTATCTAATTTGCATTGTCTTAGTCAAGTGAATTTCCCACTTTAGCTCCTTTGCCTAACCAATAAAGGTCTTCCATTATTCCTTAAAATGAAATCCATGAAGTTAAAAAATTTCTTCAAAGTTTTACAAATTAGTTAGTTTACCTTAAAAGACAACAAGCTCAAATTTATAGACCATATCAAATATATAATCAGTTTGGGCAAACAAGTAGACCTCCTTTCCAAAACAATGCACAAGGACAAAGCCAAATCACCCATGTCAAGCCTTATCAAATATATAATCCTAATTTTACCTTATAATCCAAATAACTTATCACCACTCAACATAACTTGGTCCAATAATAGCCCAATTATCCATGTTTTGAACATGGTCAAGAACAAGTGACTTATGCAAATGAAATGCATAATCAAGGCATGGTAATGCAATGTATCCAATCTTTCCAAGATTCAAAATTTGAAGGATACATGAAAGGTGGGGTGGAAAATAGACAACCTAAAACTGATTCTACCCTCATAAATCATTTGGAGGGTGATTTTTGTGCCATTAATTACTTGGTAAATACAAGTAATTAGAATACTAGTGTTGCCTCTAATACTAGGTCCAAAAGGAGGGCTGTTGATGAAGCTCAAGGAGCCAATAAAATACCTATTTTGACTCATAAATCATCTACTATAGTAATTTTTTTTAATAAAACTCCTAAAATGAAAGAAAATTAGAGGATTCTAAACTTTAGTCTAGCTGTTACAACTCTACCTCCACAAGCTACATCACAAGGTTCCAATGTTCATAAAGAGAACCCCAAGGTAAGTAATCCTTCCATAAATGTGGTGGACTAGATGAATAATATTAATATTAAAATATCATTATGGGATTATCTAACATTACCAGGGTAGAAAGATGTACTCCAAAAATAATTGCATGGATTGGGTAAACAAGCTGGCCCATCTAGAAATGACAATGTGGTTTTAGTCAATAGAGCTCGATCTATAGATGGTCAAGTGAATAAAGATGAGAACACTCCTCCTTTTTACCTATATATAATTATTTGTGATTTATTTGTTCATAATTATATTATAGATAGTGGATCAAGCACATCAGTTATGCCCAAATGTATAACAGATAAACTAGGCCTCAAGTATGAGCCAATGACTGAAGGAGTTTTGTAATTAGATGGATCACTAGCTAATACTTTGGGGGTAATTAAAGTTTTAACTTTGATACTTTATGATTTTCATAATTTTTTAATTCCTCATGATGTGGTGGTGGTAGATTTACCTCCCTATTAGGTTTTTTTGTCAAAGAGTTTCTTTACCTAATTTTGATATTCAACAATATGGTCCACTACCATAGTTCATTTCTCTTCTAACTCAGTTAGGTACATGATCCTTTTATCAAGAGAATTTTCAAAAGTTTGATCTTCTACTGCCTTTGCCAACTTCAGTGCTAGTAGTTCTAGGGTAATTGGTATCTCCACATTTAGGCCATACAAAATTTGAAATGGTGACATTCTTATTTCCCTCTTAGGTGTAATATTATCTTCCCATAAAGCATCTAATAATGCTTTATTCCAAGTTCTCTGATTGTCATCTACTCATTTCCTGATAATAGTAACCAGATTCTTGTTACTTGATTTCCCTAACCATTTCCTTGCAAATAGTAGTCTAAAGAGTGGGAAGGAATAATTCCATAATTGTATAAAAAATCATTAATCTCATGAGAAGAGAAACAAGTGGCATTATTTGCTATAATCTTATTTGGAACTCCAAATCAAGAAACAACATTTTCCTTAAGGAAATTACATACTACTTCTAAAGTAACATGCTTAAATAGAATGGCTTCCACCCACTTGGTAAAATAATCTATTGTGGTGAGAACATAGTTGTGTCTGGCACTTGAGGATGGGTTCATAGTGCCAATGAAATCAATACCCCATTTTTGAAAAGGTTCTTCAATCACTACTACCTTGAGAGGTAATGCGGCCAGCTTAGGTTTCCCAACGAACTGTTGACACAACTCACACCTACGTACCCAATTATATGCATCTTAAAATAGTGTAAGCCAATAGTATCTAGCTCATAGAATTTTTTGAGCCTTCATGGGTGCAAAAAAATGTCCTCCACAAGCCAAATTATGAAAGGACTCTAAAAGTTTACTTTGTTGTGCTTTATCTACGCAACGAAAAAATACCCCATCAAGGCTTCTTTTGTACAAACCATTGTCCCACAAGACATAGTTATCAGATTTTAACTTAACATTTATTTTTTCTTTATAAGATAGATGGGTAGGACACTCACGATAAGTAAGAAAATGAGTGATATTGGAATACCACTCATCAGTAGTATTAACAAAGAGAACTATAGGCATGTCTTCAACCTCTGCTTCTTCATGTCCTATTTCTTTTGGTATGTTATCATTAATTAAGGAATAGAGACCTCTTCTCTACACAAGCTTAGTAGGTTTGATATCAAAATCAAACTCTTGAATTTTATCAATCCAGTTGCCACTTTTTGTACTGAACTCTTGTTGAGTTAAAATAGACTTTACTGTTGTATCAGGCACTAGAACAGTAGTATGTGAATTCAAGATATAGGATTAGAAATTTTTTACCACCTTAACCACAACATAAGCATGCTTCTCCATGTTTGAATATTTCAATTCGTGAGCTTTGAGAGGACTACTCATAAATGATATAGGATATTCCACACCTTCTTTGTTCTGGTAAACCAAAATGGTTCAAAGTATGTGTTCAGAAGCATAGCTATATACTATGAAGTCTTTGGTATAATCTAGACAAACCAAGATTGGGGCATCAGTGATAGCCTTCTTGATATCTTCAAACACTACTTTGCCTTCTGTAGTCCAATAGAAAGTAGATTTACCCTTCATTATGTCAATAATGTGGAAAGTTTTCTCTTTGAATTTAGGAATAAACCTTCATAGAAAATTCACCTTTCCAAAGAAATAATGAACTAAAGTCTTACTAGTAGGTAGAGAAAAATTTTGGATATATTTGACTCTTTTTGAGTCAATTTTTATGCCTTCTCAAGATACAATGTGACTGAGAAGTTTACCTTCTGTAACCCTGAAAATTGACTTCTTTGGATTGAGAGAAATGCCATTTTACTGAAAGTGTTCCAACACTTGTTGTAAGTGAATCACATGATCAGGATGATGTTTTAAGAATATAGTCAAGTCATCAAGATATACCACAATAAACTTTCCTATTTCATCTCTGAGGGCAAGGTCCATTACTCTCTAAAATGTGGCACTAGAATTAATAAAACCAAAAGGCATTCTGCAATATGCAAATGTGCCCCAAGGTGTAGTGAAAGCTATTTTATGTTGATCTACTTCATTAACTTCCACTTGATTATACCCAAAAAAACCATCTAACATTGATAACATTTTTGAGCTAGTTAATGTTTGCAATACTTGATCCATGATAGGTAAAGGGTAGTTTTCCTTTAAAGAAGATTGATTGAGATTCTTAAAATCAACGTAAATACAAATTTCTCCATTATTTTTCCTTACAGGAACTATATTCGTGATCCAGGTGGAATGATGAATTGGAAAAATTATTCTTGCATTCAACATCTTCTGAATCTTCGAAATAATAGTACTTATATTTTAGGATTATATTGCCTCTATTTCTATTTGTGAGGCAATGACCCAAATTTAAGAGGAATTTCATGCCAATTTTCTTTAGGCCTAAAGGATTTCAAATCATCATAATAATATGCCAAAACATCAATGTAGTGATAGAGAAGAGTAATGAATTTGAATTTTTCATCAGAAGTGCAATATTTCCCAATGTTGACCATTTTGGGATTTTCTTCTGTACTCAAATTTATTTGATCAAACTCTTTGGAAGAACTTGAATCCATTTATCACTGCTTGATATACCTATCATGCTTATCAAATAACTTCTCAAGAGAAACCAAAACTTTTAGAATTTTATTGCCTTTGAGTTGAAGAAACTCTTCACTAGTTTATGAATCTATTTTGAGAACTAATTCCCATGGTAGAGAGTTACTACCTTCAAAATAATGCTCCTTAAATCTATCCATATTTTTCATAAAATAAATGATTTGATTGTCACCATTAAACACCTACCAATGGTTGGCATTATCAAGTACACTTGGTCAAAAGATCAGCTCAATAGTGTACTTATTCCCTTTGAAATATTTATGAAGAATCATGAGGGTTGCGGAGACAGCCAATGAATCAACAAGATCATTAAACTCTCTTGATACTGTAGAAATATTGAAATCATAAAAAAATTCAATGTTATCCCATACAAGATTATGATAATGTTGTAGTCTTTCATTTTTGGTTTGGTACAAATTTCGCACTTGACAAACCACCAATTCAGCATCTCCTCAAGTATGAATAATTTTAACGCCTTCAGCACGAGCATATTTTAATCCAAACAACAAAGATTCTTATTTGGTGGTGTTGTTGGTATTGTCAAATTGAAACTTATATGAGTAAGGGAAAATATCTCCTTGTGGGGATATCAAAACAATTATGGCTCTAGAACCGATAAAAGAGCAACTGCCATCAAATTCTAAAATCCAACATCATTAGAATTTGATCTTCTTAAAGATTTCTCTTCATTAATGAGGGAAGGTTCATTTTTACCTAAACTTTATTCTAAAAATTCTTCTAATTTTCTATCTATTTTTTTTGAATTATCACTTAATAAACTTTCATTTGATGAGCTAAAAACATCTTCAGTGGACAGGAAATAATTACCCATTCTCGAAGATTCAAATAAAATTTGAGCTTTAGAGTCTAACATTTGAATAACAATATATTTTGACTCTTTCTCAGGAAGTAACTTTTGCATGATGCCTTTAACAGGTATCCTTGCTTCAGATAGATCCATGTTAAACTCTCCACCTACATCGTTGAAAATATCACATCTGAGTAGAATGCCATAAGAAGTTGGAACATCGGCCACTAAGACTATCATCTTATCTTCTTATCTAGAAAAGCTGCAAATGTAAATTAGGCATCTTTAATTTGACCCAAAAGTGGTACTTTCTTGTTTTCCATGGAGAAACATCTCCCAAAATTCTTAGTTATGGTAAGACTGAGAGAATCTACTACCTTGACAGGCATAACATTATCAAAGGCTCCAGAGTCTATTAAACAATTGCTCAACTTATGACCATTTATCAATAGAGAAACATAGAAAGGTTATACTTTCCCAGGGGTAACAAGAGGAGTAGTGACAAGATTATTTTCGGTGGATTTGTTATTTAGGGTATCATGAGTAACTTTTTTAAAATTTTGCCCTGTAGGGATGGTTTTTTTTTTATGTATTCAGCCAACCTATCAAACTGTTTAGGATTGGCTTGTAAGTACTCAACTTTAGACATTTGGATATTGGTCTTCCTAGTGTGATCAATTATGTCAAATAACTAAAATTAAGTATAAATAAGGAAAGGAAGTCCATCATTCTAATTTTTATTTAATGTGGTACTAGTCTGAGGAATAGAAGTAAAAGGTATAGAATTGTTTAAAGTACTAACTTGCTTATTTTCCATTGGGTCCTTTGATTTGAAAGGTAGAGAAGTTACCCATTTAGCAATTGAGATCACTAGCTAAAGTTCTCCTTATTTTCCCTTATCAACTTGTTGAGTTGACTGATTTTGGGACCTAGTAAAAATAACATATGATCCATCATACACCTTTCCTTTTTATCTTCATCTTGGTAATTCAAAAAACCAATAGCAGAGTCGTCAGCTAATTCTTATTCTCCTTCTGCAAAGAGATTAGCTTCTTCTTCTTTGTCCAACTCAAGTTGAAAAGAGAGATTATGTTTAGCTTCATAATAACCAACTACTGAGTTGATCGGTGTTGCTTTAGTGGCAAGCTTCCCTTATGTGGGAGGAAGATGATTAGATTGCCCTTGATTTTTAGTAGCATTGCCTTGATATGAGTTGTTGGTAAATTTCCTCCTTCGTATATCTCTATAGGAAGGAGGAGTAGACATACCTTGGGACATTTGCCTTTTTAGAGCTAGCAATTCATTTGTTAACTTTTATACCATAGGATCGGTGGTGTTTGTAGAAGAAATTTTGGCAGATGAGGAAAATTTATTTTTGTTAGAATCTTTTCTTATCTTACCTACCAGGATAATATTATCTTCAACCTTGATAGCCAAAATTTGAGCTACAAAAATATCTATAGGGCCAACCCATCTTAATATAAAACTCACTTTGAAAAGTTAAGAATTGATAAAGAATCACTTAAGATTTTTTGATGTTGGCTGAGTAATTACAGGGATCCTAATCCTTAGCTTATTGAATTTAGCAATGAAGTCTCGCATATGCTGATGAGGCTCTTTCTTCATCTATGTAAGTTGAGCCAATAAGGCATGTGCATCTTCTGCAAGTTTGAACCTAGCCTCAAACATGGCCTTGAGAGTGTTTCAATTAGTTATAGTTCTAGCTTGAAGATGATAAAACCAATCTGTGGTAGTGCCTTGCAATGTTTCTACAAATAGTCTTACCTCTATATCTTCATATTCAATGTCTATCACACCATAGGCTATGCAAAAAGCTATAATATTCTCATCAAGATGAACTTTCCCATCACCATAGAACTTAGAAAATTTCTTTCTTGAACTATGAGGTAATTCATGTAAAGGTGGGGTTAGATTGAGGGGGCCAAAAGTGTTACCCCAAGGGCCTTGGGCTGCCATAATGTGACAATTAAAAGGAGGGATAACAAACCTTTGTGAGGTATGTATGGACAAAACTTTTCTAGCACTAGAACTAGAAGCTTCACCTGGTATTGGGGACCTAACGTTGGTAGGAGAAAAACTCTTGGTTCACTGAAGCCAAGATCATGGAGGAAAAAGATCAAAATTATTTTGTTGCACCAACTTAAATACATGATCAACAATACATTGAGCTCTCTAGCTTTGCATATAGCATAGGTCTGCAAGAATGTATAAAGAAAAAGAATTGGAAATGCTTCAACTTGAAGCATGAAGCTTCAAATTGCATGTACTTCCTCAATGGAGTTACCAAAAATTATTGGGTGAATATTTTATCGCCAACTAACTGAAGATAAAATAGTTATATCAACCACAGTGCAATGAGATAAATCTCTCCTCTCAGCAAGGGGAGGCTCCTTATAAACTATCAAAAACTTAACTTATACTAAATATTAACTCAGGGGTGAGATCATATCATCTATTTCTCTTTTTTTAGAAATGATGTTCACAAAACAAAGAAAAACTTCCTTGATATTAACTAAATCCACAAGAAACCCATGAGAGCACAAAGTCTATCATTGCTTTTCTTACTAATTTATGACTATAAAATGAGGTGCAACACAAAGTCTTCACCAAAAACTACAACAAAGTATAAAATTACAAAAGATAAAAGTAGTTCAAAGCCTTGCCAATATCCTTTGTTCTAAGACACAAACTAAAGACAATTATAGTAGCACAAAGTATCCATAATTAGATTCAGAACATCTCCCAAATTATTTTCACTTACTCTACTTATTTGATCAGATAGATAAGATTATACTAGGAAAAGGACATAAGAACAATTTCCTACATAACACAAGTTATTTCAACTCAAAGTTTGAAAGGTCACTTGCTTTCTCATTTACCTGATGAAATTTGATTTACAATCTGAGCTCAAAGTCTCAAAATGCCTTTCAATTTTGGTAGAGTTTTGCTTCTAATAATTAAGAGATATCTTAAAAAAGAGGCCCTCTTTATTTATAGGGAGAAGCTTTGAGGACTTTTGGAAAAACTCAACTACTTTGACCTAGTCAAAGATAGGAGTCCTTGTTGACTTTGACCTCCCATATTTTTACATGTAATTACATATGAAAAAAGTAGATGTAAAAGTGTCTAGAGTGGTTGAAAAAATACATCTAAGAAGTGAAAATTAAATCAAAGGAAAATTGATTCAATTTGTATCCCCATCTTTCTTCATGTGAGTATCGTACATAGTGAAAGTTGTTGACATCTCAATATTGTCTGGATCAACAGTGTTTCTAAAAATCATCTTAGCTCTGACCATGGCATCTTTTACTGTTGTGACTGGTTTGGCATGACTAGCTAACTTGGTCTTTAGATTATCTAGAGTTAACTGATTATCTAAAATGTTGTCCACAAAGTTTATTGAAAATGTCTTATCTTCAAATTCTTTCTGCAACATTCCTTCAAATTATTGAATCATTTCTTCTGCTGAAAGGAATTATTTATATTGTGATGTAAGTTTTCAAAGTAGCTCCTCTAATTTATGCAAAAATTTGACATCATTTTATTCACTAAGTTTCCTTGAATATTTGAGATCACTAATCAACTCTGTATCTCTAATGTCTTCGACATTAAAAGTAATTGAGGTGATTAGAAAAATACCTTGATATTTATAATTCATTGCCTTTGACCTATTTAGAGAAAATTTAGTCATCTGAAAGAGCTTTTACCAAAATGATGTTGATGAAGAAGGATCCACAAAAAAAACTATAACAAAATTCATGATCATGCAATTAGAGAAAATACTGACAATCTAAGAAAACTGCATGTTGATGATCATGACCATGGGGATATGCTTGGAAGGGATAAAGTGTGAGCAAGCCAAAAAATTAGAGGAAAGTAGGCTCAAAAAAATGAAATTGAAAATATCCTAGAGGAAATTCAAGAGGATGTTTGCATGGGTGGCAAAATTGTTTCCCTTGCATATGATAGGGGAAGGCCATGCATTGGTAGCAAAAAGTGCCGCCTTTGCATGAAGAAAATGAAAAACATGCAAGAGTGGAAAAAAATGCTGCCTTTGCATGAAGAAAATGAAAAACATGCAAGAGCAACAAAAACTGCTACCTTTGCATGTAGAAATGAAAAAACATGCAAGAATAGCAGAAACTGCTGCCTTTACATGTAGAAATGAAAAAATATACAAGAGTGACAAAAAATGTTGCCTTTGCATGTAGAAATTAAAAAAACATGCAATAGTGGCAAAAAATGGTGCTTTTGCATGTAGAAATGAAAAAACATGCAAGAGTGGCAAAAAATGCCATCTTTGCATGTATAAATGAAAAAACATGCAAGAGCGGCAAAAAATGCCACCTTTGCATGTAAAAATGAAAAAATATGAAAGAGCAAAAAAAAATGTCGCCTTTGCATGTAGAAATGAAAAAACATGCAAGAGTGGAGAAAAATGCCACCTTTGCATGTAGAAATTAAAAAAACATGCAAGAGTGGCAAAAAATGTCGCATTTGCATGTAGAAATGAAAAAAAACATGCAAGAGCGGTAAAAAAAATGCTGCTTTTGCATGTAGAAATGAAAAAAAACATGCAAGAGCTGCAAAAAATGCTGCCTTTGCATGTAGAAATGAAAAAACATGCAAGAGCGGAAAAAAAAGCCACCTATGCATGTAGAAATGAAATTTTTCTAACACCTTTAAAATGATCAAAATTGTCATTTTAATCAAATAAAGATTACAACAGGTTTCACAATTTTCAAGAAATCATGACGAGGGAGTGTTATAAAGTTTACCAAGATGATAGACAACTTCACTTGAGAACAAGAGAAACCTACCTTGAATGATGAACTTAGAGTGAGGATTATGAAAAAGACAAGTTATGTAGGGGTTATCCACAAAAATGAGCGTGGCTGATTTTGGGAACAACAAAGTGATACAAGTGATCCCCTAATCAAGTCTAACAAATCCTCATATTGGTCATGCTCTCATTTAACAAGTGTATACCCAATAAAAAGTGTAGGTGTGCTCTATCTTATCTGATCCAAGATTAATTCATCTACATCATGCAATTTTGATTACATACACTATGGTGAACTTGATGTGAAACTAAATCTTACATGATTTTTTTCACTTATTTTCATTCTTTTTTGTCATCATTTATATCATATATTTTGACACACTGGTTCAATTTTTTTGACCCAATTATTTTTCTCTATCCATAGGAATAGGCAACTAGATCAATTAGCTCGACCCAATATAGGTTTTCAGCACTTTTCAAACTTCTAGTTCAACCTACTAGGTTGACCTAGTACATTTTTAGCTACTTTGTAGTAGGTTCCTATGCAACTTGATTGATCAACTCGACCCAGTACAGGTTCTAGTTTTCTAGATTTCTATATTAGCCTAATAGGTTGACTAGCTTTACCTAATGGATTTTCAAGCTTCTAGTTTAGTCAACTAGTTCAACCAAGTTGACCTAGTACATTTTAAGCACTTTTTTAGCTTCTCTAGTTGGTTTATCTATTACTTGGTCGACTAGATTAACCTAGTTTGTAGGATTTTGATAATTTTCTCCAAGGTTCTAGATTAGCAATCTCCTTATTTTCCATCTCTAAACCATCAAGGTTAGTCTTCTATTCTCTGTGTCTTTCCATTTTTGTACTTTCCTTTCAAGTTTGTAGTCTTCAAAACTACCTCTACATAACCAACTAGATCAACCCAATTGACCTAGTTATGGGTTCTTTGTGTTATCTAAAATAACTAGGTCAACTTGATCAACCTATTAGGTTTATTAGAACCTATCTTCAATATTACTAGCTCAACCTTGTTCTATATGTCGTGCATATAGTGTTCCACTATACCTTGTTTCAAATTTGGAATTCACCTTGTGTTTTAATCACATCTTTTCTTTCTATTATTTGCATTCTTAGAATAGTTCACATAGTCTAATTAGGAGGTTTTTAATTAACCACTTAGTTTCACTATTTCTATTTTATGCACACACAACCAAATCACATAACATCAACAAGCATTTTAACTTTTGACTACCCATACCAATCTACTTGGATTTGATCACCAAGGGGAAAGCTGACTTGATGCTCTCACCTAAAACCATCCATAGATTTCTATCTAGTACCTTGATTTTAGCCAACTCCCTATCAATTAAAATTATTCTTAATAATCTAATTAACATTTTAGGTTGAACAATTATCTAGTTTTACTTTCAAGTTGTTTTTTTGCTCTTTGATCAATTGTGTGTGAAATAACTTTCATTAGTTAGCATTGGTGCAAGGTTTTGATTTATGTGCATCAATTGGATTGGCCAATGTCAATTCATTTGGTTTTTTGTTTACTTTCAACATTTACTTTCTTAGGTCAACTAAAAACTATCTTTTTTCATTTCACAAACTTATTATCAGTTCTTTTTATTACTTCTTATTCATTGTACTAGGTCGACCTAACACATTTTTCAATCTATATATACTACACTAGGTCAAATTTGTCAACCTAGCACTATTTACAAGATTTTTACCCATTTTTCTAGTCTCTTTTATCTCTATTGAGTTAAACTTATGGACCCTGTGTAGTTTCACAATTCCTATTTTTGTACTAGGTTGACCAGGTCAACCTAGTTCTATGTTAGTCATTTTATGATTTATTTTCTTTCTCATCTTTCTTCTTTCCCCTTTCATCATGAACTTTCTATTTGGTGATAATACTAATGTTTAGTCAACAAACATGATGGAATTTACCAATCCTAATAAGATCTCTCATAGACAAAGTAGGGTTCTTTTCGAGAATTCTAGTAATGTTCATATTGTAACCTGTACAATGAACTATGGGAATCCTCATACCTCTTTGCAACAAAACCCTCCTCTTCTCTTAGATGATCAACTTGAGTTAGAGTATACTCCTAAAACGATTTTCTTTATCACAAGATTCCCTCAACATAGAAGGAAATATCCTTCCACCATCTATAACCTCATGATTAGCCATCAAGTCAAAGAACCTCATTCTCCTACTTCCACTTTCTCAACTAGATTTGGGGGTACCAATTTCTTTGTTTCTCAACCTCTTCCTTCAATCTTTACTCCTTCTTATGCCATGAAATATTCTTCTTTAACTTATTCTACTTCCATGCCTAGTATCTCAACTAACATGGATGGTTCTACATCTAGTGGGCCTTTCATAAGATCCACTATATTTAATCCTTCCACTAGTTCATTGTTTGCTACCCAAGGCACTCATGCTTCTAGTGATTCTTCTTCTCAACCATTTACTAATCCATATTTTTCTTTACAAGCACATTTTGTGACTAGTGCCTCAAATTCTCATAGCTCTTCTCAAGTTCATGTCAACATTAATTGTGGTACCCAAGCCACTAATACCAACACAAACACCAATACTAATTTTTCCAATGACACTAATAAAACTCATAAACTATTATTACAAACTCTCAATCAGATGAACACATTCCAAGATCATAATATGAATCAAATGATGAGAATGTATAATCACCTTATTAATCTCTAATCTAATCCTCAACCAATGACTTGGGGCACACATAACCAAAGTGTTCCTCCTCCCCCTCTTCACTATTCTCAAGGCAATATCATTACTCAATCTCCATTAGTCAACAAAGTCATCAAGCATCTAAAAAATGAACCTCTTACTTCTCAATTGATAGCATTGACATTGGATATATAACACCTATAATCTCTTATAATGGATCAACCGATCCTACCCTTCATATTAAGATATTTCGAAATCTTTATAAGGATTGGGTCAAATTTAACAACTTTGTTTCTACAAAAATCCTTTTCAAAACCCTCACTAGTGATGCCTTAGATTGGTATAATCAACTTAGATCTCATTCCATTACTAGTTTGAAGGATTTGGTGAATGCTTTAGTATAAGAATTTCAAACTAGTGATCTTCCTAAAAACACTTTGGCCCATTTCATCAATTGCAAAAAAAATGAAAATGTAACCACCCAAGCCTTTGTTAAATGATGGAATAATTCATAAAATAAATGTGAACATAACATGATCGATGATAATCTCTTTCATCTCTTTACCAATGCTCTTTATCCTAAGTTATAATATCAAGTTTGTACCCTCTCTCCATGTACCCTGGAGGAGGCCATTGACCAAGCCAATTGACAATATTTATTTATGCATCAATTCAAGCCACCTTAACCTTTCATAGGCCCTCCTATGTTACTTTAAAAAAAAATCACAATATTAATAATGATGGTGTTACCAATTCATATGATACCATTTACAATGTTCAAGATTTTGTTCCTACCCCTTCTTTATAACCAACTCCTTCTCAACAATATACTAATCCTCATTTCTCTTCAAAAAATAACATTAATATTCATAAACCTTTTTCCTTAGCTAAATTTCTTAATAATCTACCCAGGCCTCTTCCTTGAGAGATTCACCCTACTCATCCTATGAAAACCTGGTATGATCCTAGCAAGTTTTGTTGGTTTCATGCTAGTTGGGGTCACTCTCATGAGACCTATAAACAACTTCATAATTTAGCTATAGAATTTCTTCTTGGACCTAATCTTGATCATGATTTTGTCACTCACAAGCATCAACAAGCTTATGATATTTCTCTAAAGGACTACTAAAATCATGATAAATCTCAAGCCTTGAATTAAGCAAATGCTCATTTAGATATCTATGAATATCCTTTACCTAATCATCAACCTATTCAAGAAAACCAAGACAAGACTTCTTCAACCAATAATGTAGACAGTCTTATCAAACCAAATTTTGAAGAGAATGTGGTTATCATGACTAATATGTGAAGGGTTGTGGCTTTCATCTATTCTCAACCTATTTACACCCCACCTCCTTTTAAGACATACCGTGTTATCCAAGAATCTTCTCCAACTCATTTTAATGAGTTGGGGAAAGAATATTTTATAACCTTTGATGATGGTTTAAATTATGATTCTCCCTTGGATAACACATCCCATTTTATTTATACCATTCTTCCATCATCTTCTAATACCAATGATAATCAAACTTCCAATGATAATCAACCTTCTATTAACACTTATACTTCTCAAGATCAATCTAAACCAACTACTTCTTCATCACCAAATGATTTATAACCTTCTTCTAAACCTTCTTATTCTTACCAACAAAAATTTAAATTATCTTCATCTCCTCCTTTCGAAGACCTCCTTAATCATTATGCACCTATATCTAACAATCTTCTCATGGGTTATGATGAGTGGGATCCCATTGCAGAGCCCACTAATCTCCTATCTCAAATTCCATTTCTTGACCTTATGAGGACTTCTCCACATCATCAAAACCATGTTATGCAACTATTATTTTATATGAATGTCCCTCATCCTCTTTTAGTAGGATAAGAGGTAGCCTTATCTATTTCTGAGGATAGTATCTTGCAACAATGTAAGAGATCTCCATCAACATTGATAAAACTATCAACACTTCTCTTTATTTTAAATTTCCCATCACATCTATGATTCTTGATGAGATTCTACTTCATGTAGATGATCCTCACTTATTTATTAGCATCCAAATAGGAAATATCCAAGTTAAATGATAATTGATTGACAAGGGTTCTATCACTTGTGTTACTTCTCTTGATTTCATTAAAACCCTTAGATATTCAGAATCCAATCTTAAGTCTACACATAACATGCCTCCTCTTGGGTGTGTGTAACTTCCCATTATAGTCCCACCTATCATTATTCATGTAAAGGTGATGATCTTCAACTTTCCCCCTTTTTATAAAATCTTGCTTGGTAGGCCATGGACTCATCGTATGTGAGCTATCATTTCTTTTGCCTACCAATGCATTAAATTCCCTCATAATAGAGTCATTTATATTATTCAAGGAGATAATAACCCTTGAGATTTTGAATAATTCCAAGATCGTGGTGTTTTCAAGATTCCTACTCTTGAGCCTTTACCCAACGTTCTATTCCATGAGTCACAACGTTTAAATTTTCCTATAAACTCAACTAGAGGTTAAAATGGGCATCCTGAGCTCATTGGTCATATTCTTCCTAACCTTTTAGACTCCAATGATGATGAGCCTAATGAGATTAACTTAAAGATCAAAAATTCTAATCTCATGCCTCAACTCATCTCGTAGTTTCCTTCTTTGTTAAAACCTCATTCTGACAAACCTCCTTGCGATGACATTATCATAGTCTTATCCAAGATTTGACATTATATTCACCATACTTATTGTGATGACAAAGTTATTCCAACTCGTGTCATTCATATTCATACGCTAGATTATGATGATGGTTATTTTTTTGATTAACTTTTACTAGATGGTCTTGTCTATGCCTGTAATGCTAATATTATGCATTATCATTCTTATTTACTTAAGTATTTTCATGTATCTTCTCATGTTCTAACATTTATAGTTCTTGATTCTTGAATTTTTCCTCTTTATCATAGAGTAGAGATGGTGATGACACCTCTATTTTTTTAGGAGACCCATAGGACTATGTTTATAGATCATGCTATGACAAAATTATTCTATGACCAAACCTTACTTTTATTTATAACAATCTACCTTCATTAGTTGATCTTAGTAGCACACTTATTTTCCTAAAATTCTTTGTGTCTATAAGGAATAGGTTTTTTTTATACATAGATGAGCAATAGTCACTAGTGTCTTCTCATGTCCTTAGAATGCCTCTTGCCTCCTAAGGTCTTCTCATAAGATGCCTACGTCTTATTTTTACACTTTATTTCTCATTCCATTTCTTCATATTTCCTCTTGGTAAATATTGCCTTGCTTACAAGTCACTCCCTATGGGATTTCATTTGTGAGTTACTTTGTAAGACCATGGATAGGACCCAACATCCCTCACAAATTACCACTTTTTACATCCTATTATCCACATCCTTTATTTACCATTCCTAATCCTTCTCCTTACCAATGTTTCTTTGGTACCACTTAGTTTTTATTTTGTGAGTTTTAGTTTAAGACCGTCGATAGTATCTGACCCTCCTCAAAAAACAAAAAATTTCCAATAAACAAGTCACCATCCAAATTACATGTGTCAAGTAAGAGATAATATTTGATTGATTATGAGGTTACACATAATTTGACAAACTTCACATCTTGATATTTAGTATGTTTTATGCTTACTTCATTTTTATTTTGCCTTTTATTTTCTTATTTTTTGAGTGCATGTAAAATTTCAACCATTTCTTGAATTTCTCATACTTCCTAACTTGATTTAGTATGATAAATTTAAGACCAAGTTTTTGAAAATTTTATTTTTCTTTTGTACTTCCCATCATGAAATGGTATAATTTATTGACCTAATTTTGATTTGTTTTTATTACCATTTGAACCCTTTTACATACCTTCTATTTTATTACATTATTTTTCATACTTCCCAATGTGATATTTAGTATGATTTTACTTGTTTTAATTTGATGCCGAAATCTTTTACATTGGTTTAAAAACAAATATCTTTTTACCATTTTGTTTGCCATTTTATTGGATTATTATACTTAGTCATTTTTCATGTTATTAAACATTTCCTAGCTTAAATTAGTGTGTAGTGCATTTATTTGATTGATTATATTATTTCAATTCCTTTTTTGCTTGTTTCTTTTTAACCATGCATGTGTAATACATAATGATAGAAAAGAAACCACACACCCATATCCTCAACCATAATGAACAAACACAACCATCATAAAGATAACATACACAACCAACACAATCATGATATATATATATATATATATATATATATATATATATATATATATATATATATATATATATATATATATCATGAGTTTGATACAACATATATAATCATATACAAAGGCTCAACACTAGGACTAAGCTCCATGTATATCTCGTGGCCTAACCATGTTGATTGCTAAGGCCTCAATCTGAATCCTTTGAATGATATGATATAATGAAATAGTCTAAGATCTCAATCCCTCTACCTACCCTTAAAAACATGATATTTTCACCTATTCTTAAACCAACTCAGTTTAGGTCACTATATGTGCCTACATCAGCTAGGTATATATTACCATATATTCCTACATCATTTATGTCACTATCTCTAGATACACAAATCTCTCATAAAATAGAGCCTACTAGGCCTACCTCTCCCATACACCCATCTCTACTAGTGGTTGTTCCTTCTCTCTCTACATCCATATCTACTTCATAGCCTCTCTTGCTAATCTAAACCAACTCACCTGAACTAGGGCAAATGGTACATTTAGATCTTCTAGTGTCATAGGGTCGTATAGGTGTAGAGTCTCATCTAGGATGTCATAGAGTGTTCCCCTAACTAGGGATCCCCATCTCTCCTCCTCATCCTTAGGTATGCCTACAAAATCACACTAGATGGATATTAGATCACTATCATATCTCATAATATTTATCTATCTACCAAATAACAACTTAATAAATAATGCAACCTTATTCATACCTATATGTGTCTCAGCTCCTATGATCTCTCTATGAATGTGACCACCTAGCACTATCTCCCCATCTGCATGGCCTCTTAGTACCTCCTCTATAGGTCACCTCCTTATCTTGAACATGACTATCATGGATCACATATATCTCAGCCTATGCCTAAGCAGTCTCTCCCTCATCTGTCTCTCCTCTAGCTCCTCTACTGACTCACCAAGGATGATGGTCTCGACTCTTGCTTCCTACCTCCATCACTACCATGTCCTTACTAGCCATAGTTTATCTCTCTATGGAGCTGATGTTGGTATATTTAGTATTTCCACCTCTACCTCCACCTCCTCCTACTCTACCCCTCATCATGCCTGACTAATCCATGGTTATTCCCAATATGGTCTTACTGTCAGTCTCACTATTAGTGGTCTGAGTCCCCTCTTCCCTCATGGCTCTCTCACATGTTGAGTCTACTAATCAGGCATGAGTATCACTGTCACTAGATGGGGTAGACCAATCTACCTTGGCACCCATGCAACTATATGTGGCTCTCTCCACCATGTATAGTGTCATATAACCTCTTTCTTCTCTATCACTAGTCTAACTATGTGGCATCTCTCCTAAGTAGTCGTTATCTACTCATATGGTCACCATACTATGTCAGTATATCTCATTATTTATAGTGATATCATGTAGGGTATAGCCTATACTACCTAGTCCTCCCTCCATCTCTATACCTAAGGTGACCTATCATCGACCATGTGGGGCAACCTAACTAGTCAATACAAAATAAATCTCTCATATATCCATGCTATCAGTAGTATAATCAATCATATGGTCTTATGTCCTCTGACCCACATCTCAAATAGATCATGAACTAACTAAACCTATATGACATAGCTCAGCTCATATAATACTCCCTCATCTAGCATCATCCTACTCAAGCCTACCACATATAGTGGTACCTTGCCATCCAACTTGTGATAGAGCACTCATTGTGTCATAAGGCCTATCACTACATTTCAAAGATATAGAATCTATGATATATACACATCATCTATACTCACTCTCTACCCTAGTAACATCATCTTTAAGCCTATAGCCCATATGGCTAAGGCTCCCCTCTCCTCTATATTTTTTGATATCCCTACAATCATTGGTGCTCCTACTATGTGTAGTCTAAGGATAGCATGGACATCCTCTAGTTTGATATCCACCTCTATCACATCCCCATCCACCTCCCATCTGAAGGTGTTAGTCAATCATTACCAACAACTAAGGAACATTACCAACACATCCATGCTGAGGGGGATCCTACACATATCCAATATACCTCCTAGACCTATGGCTACCAGTATAGCTCTATCTCCATCTATCAGCCTATCTAACAAATTTGGCAACCAAGACACGTCCAACAATCTCTAAAACTGTAGTTATCTCTATAACTAAGAAATAACAAAGTATTTATTAGTTACTCCATGTAATGTATAATAATAATACATTCTTTATACATTATATTTTTTATAAAAAAAATAAGCATAATTTATTCATTTTTATCTATTTTATCCTATTTTGGTCTTTCTTGCCCTTGTTTGGTCATTTTGGGCCATTCTAGCCCTCTTTTGGCTTCCTACATGCTTTTCCATGCTTAATCTGGTTCCCTAGTCAACCTAGTTCAACCAAAATTTTACCTATTCTTTATCTTATTTTATCCTAAATTTCTTATTTTCCCTCTTATCTTCTTCTCCCTAGTGTTAAGTTTCCATTCTGGCCCTTACAAACCAACTGGACACTTTTTCACTAGGTCTTAGCTTACAAAATACACTAGATCGACCTATACCTACTAGGTCAACCACATAAATTTTCACCCTGATTCAAACTACTAGGTTGACCTAGTCAACCTAGTAGGTTTAGTGTGTTGACCTAGTCTATTTTGCTAAAAATATGCATTTTCTCATTTTCTCCCTATTTCCTTCTAACCCATTTCCTATCTTCTTATTTTATACACTAAGAATCTAATTTTGATTAATTTTGACATGTATAAATTCTTAAAATCAAATTTTATCAAAAATTCACTTAATTCAATATAAATTTCAAAAATTAGTTTGATATCCATAGTTACATCCCTGTAGTACACTTGTTACCGCCTCTAGTTGTCTTCTTCATCTAGCCTATCATTCCCTCACAATCTTAGCCTTGTTTGATCTCAAAGCTCTTTTTTATCTTCTCTTATAATTAAAAATAACAAAATGAATTCTCTTTTTTATATTTAAAACCACTTTTCACAATTCAAAATTTCTTAATTATTTTCCTTTAGATTCCTTATTTTGCTCATATATTTGTCTTTGCTCATCCATTTTATAAATAATAAAATGTGTTAGAATCGTGGTGACATAAAGATTATTTTCCACTATCATATTCCTATCATCCAATTTTTTTGAATTTTGGCTATTTTTGCACTAACTTCTATAGGTTCACCTAGTGTGCTTTACATTAGATGCCTTCACTTTCTTATATTCTTCTTCTTTATCTACAACACTAAGTTAAGTTAAAGGTATGTGTTTTTAAATTATTTCCTATAATTTATCTTATTTTCTTCTTAATACACCACACTTAGCATCTGCATTGTGTGTTATCATGTTCTATCTCCGAAGCACCATCTTGTGTTGCACTTATGTGACATATGATGAGCTTCGACTGGGGCATATGTATACACATAATATTTTCAAACTTTTATTGATTAATGACACTTTTTATTTTTTAAGAACATTTCAAGTCTCAATCTCTATGAGTTCATGCCTTAAAGGCTGCATCAGGAAAGGGGTGGGTAGACCATCGATGCTTCATAAGATTGTTGTTCCTTTTGCCACTTGCCATCCACACTCTAGTCTCTTAAAAACCTTGAACTCAAATCTTATTATTCTTTTTCCTATCCATTTTATTCATTATCATGACATATTCCCTCACTTATTTCCTTGTTATCCTTTTGACCTGTTCAATACACTAGGTTGACCTAGTCGACCTAGTGTATTTTGGAGACACTTTATCTCTTTTGGTTTATTAGCATATTGGCTGACCAAGCACAAAATTTTGGCATTAGAACAAAAATATACTAGGTCCACTCGATCAACCTAGTAAATTCGACATGTCTAAAATTTTTTAGGCAAGTTACTACTATATATATAAGGTCATTTGCCACCATTTGATAAGATGAGAATAAAAAAGTGAAGAAGTTCAAATGAACATCTTCTTATTAACCATTCTACTTGAGGAATAAAGATTTAGGGTTTAATACTTTCTTTAGAGACTCAATCTTGTCTTATGGAGAAGTATTTTGGATGATTAGGTAGGTAATGTAGCCTAGAGCTGATTTATCTTGGTTATTCCTATAACCACAACAATCTCTTGTGAAGCACCTTGGCCAAGGGAGAGATTGAGGCTTAGTAGGTTTGTCTTCAAAGGTAAGTATTCCCAAATTTATTTATCCTTTGTAAGAGTAGATAGATAATGTAGTGTGTATTATTTTCTTCCATGTATTAGTATTTTGTATACATTGATGTGAGTATATGTCTCCTATGCATGCTTAGTTTAGTTGTTTATTTATTTATTTCTAATCCCCACTTTGTGACACAAGCTTTGGTGAGTACTAGATTAGTTTTTTTTTTTTTTTATTAGAATAGTTTACTATTTTTTATTAGCATAAGTGAAATATCAAATCATGGGACTATTTTAGGGTTGTTATGCAATTATGTTAGATTTTAGGCTTTGGAACCCTTCCTATCATGATGTGTTGTGACAAGTGATAAAAGTGATCCCCTAATCAGGTCTAGTGGATCCCTATATTGGTCATGATCCCACTTAACAAGTATATACCCAATCGGAAGTGTACATGTGATATATCTTATCCAATCAAATATTAATTAATGTACATCATGTATTTCTAATTGCATATAGATTGCACACCTAGGATATGCAGGTTGTGATGTGTGAATGTGTAAATGATTGTTGATAGATTATATAGGGGAGGCTAAGCCCTAGGTATATGATCAACTCTTGATAACATGCCATTTTAACCTTGATTCCATCACTGTAAATATATAAAAAGGCTACTTGGATATTCACCACTAATAATTATAAACTTCTGCTTTAGACATTGATGATTAAGGTAAGCTTAAGAGAGGGAGAGATTGAGATGGTGGTTTGGGTAGATAAGGACAAGTGCAGAAGGTTGAAACTAGACTGAGGAGGATTTTATTATGTCATTGAGGATACAAATGCATCTATAGGTGGGTTGAGGTTCTAAAGCTCAGTGTGAGCCTATAAGGCCTAAAGCCACCATGAACCCTTAAGACCCCATATTCACTTCAGGGGTAGATCCAAACCTTGAAATAAACTAAAGGATATGAGAAGATGTGTAATGATTAATTAGATCCTATAGTAGGTGTTTGAAGTAGGGAAATGTAAAAAGATAGTCCATTTTGGTTTTAACACCCTCTCAAGCTCTATTATCCTACTCAACCATGGTGAGTTACCACTTTAAACACTCATATATTTCATGACAGAAGGACTCAAAACCTATTCTCTTAGGGGGAGTTTAGAACCCATATGAACTCAAGATCTATGTAGGAGAGAGTGGGATTTAGGGGCCCAACTCTATGAATGAAACTTAACACTATAACCTACATAAATTTCTTAGAAATAAGATCAAATCACACCATATTTCAATCATATCTCACTATACACTCTGCATGGGACCCATAGATATTCAAGATATTTTAATGGGTGTGTGGGTTATATGGTCATGGCAAGAAGTTTTGGTTTAGAGGTACATACTCTATGAAGCATCATTAATATGGTGGACCTCCAAAACCCTCATTAAACCTTGGTTTATACTTGATGCAGAAATTATACCTCTAAATTCACCCAAATGAGGTAATTGGGATATGAAATAGTCTTAATGGTATCCCCATGTCCCCTAATCATTCAAATTGTCTATTTGTTAGCACCATCAAGATGTGTAGTGTATGGATCATACCCAAAAGATCCACTATAAGCCTACATGCAATAAATTTAAAAGGATTTACACACCCTATGTGTTTCTAAGGAGAGAGAGGGATCCAAAGGTCTCAAGGAATGTTTATTGACCACCTACATGGGTATCTATGCCAAAAAATCACTTGTTGACCTACCTAGGTGCCTAAATAAAGGACTATATGCACACAAGATGAGGTAAGTGAATCAATCAAGATAATACAAATGATATAAAAGGAATTAAGTGGTGAATTTAATTTTAGGAAAAGTTTCCAAGTTCCTCATATCTCCAATTTTTGGTCAAGATGCAACAACTCTACCTTTAGGTCTATTGGCCTAGCACTTTCCTCAAGGCAATTCCACTTGAATTTTGAAACAAAATACTAAAGGAGATTAGATAGCACCTTATACCATAATGGAGATTATTTTAAATAATTTCTAGGTGTTTTAGAAACATTGGTTTTCAATGGAAAGGTCATAATTGATCATTTTGGCATGAGAGTGCCTTGAAACTACTCAAAATGGACATTTCTCACCCAAGGAGCAACTTGGTGAGCTCATAACTATATAGAATAGTTTCATGGGGAGTTAATAAATTTTTGAGAGTTGAGGGGACTTATTAATAATAAAATAGTGGCATTGTTTTAGAGGTTAAGGTCCTAACCTTTATGAACCATTGATAAGAGTCCAAAACCCACTTAAACCTCCTTAAAACCCTAATAATGACCTGATTGAGAAGATCTTGGAGAAAATGCATCCAAATGCATTGGGATAACCTTGTAAACACTTGGATCCTATATTAAACTCTTAAGGGACCTCATCTATAGTACTAGTTTGTATGGACTATTGTACAGACCCCCTAAAAACTATAGTTTTGTAAGGTTTTAAGTAGAATCCAAGGTGTAAAACTTGGTCAAGGGTTTTGAATAATTGGATTTAGTACTATGAGAAATATTACACATTATAAAATCATGAAACACCTATAATTCTACCTAAAAATTTTCATATAGTTTTGTGCCAAATAGGTAGTCTAAATATGCTAAAGGGAGGTGACCTAATCATCTAAGTGAGGTAAGATTTTAGGTGTGACCTTCTTGGGAAACTTAAGTATTGGTATAATATGTTGTTTTATGCTTGCGGAGGGCTCAATAAATCATATTTAAGGTCTCATTCAGTCCTCATAGTCATCCAAGCAATGAGTAGGCAAGAGATTAGGCTAATTGTCTAATAGGCATACTTAATCAACCAAATGGGGATGCTCATGGATATAAAAGGATAATATGGAGTTAAATCATGATAATGGAAATCTTTTAATATTCAAATGAGGTGATCATATCCATTTAATATCCACCATAAAAGCTATGGTAGTTTTCCAAATCATACTATCATGCAAAAAGGAGGTAGATATTAAATGATTCATGGAGAAGGCCTAATTGATCCATTTTAATGCTTTATAACCATCATAAGGATAGGGAATTGACTATGATTTGATGAATATGATATTAATGGGATAATATTAGCTAAAAATAGACTTTAATTCACCAAAGATGTTCATTAAAGACACTAATTAACCTAGGTAATGCATGAAAGAGTGTGGAGGTTGCTTATAACTACCAATTGAAGGGATTGTGGTCATTCATGACCTCTTCATTCTATTTACATGCTTGAATATATTATAATCCTTATTAATTATTCTATATATTTTGGATATTAGGCAATTGTAACTATCCCTTTTTTGGGTGTAATGAAAGTTTACCAAATTGTATCTTGATAACCTCTTTGAATCAATAAACTATTTACATAATTCTTTACTAGCATTGATGTGTTATGGTTTTTTGATTTGTATAAAGTGTGTTATTTATCCTCCTTTTTAGGTCCTCTCCTTCATCTAGTTTCTATAATTCCATCCTATGTAGGTCATGCGATGATTTAAAGTGTTGGTAGTTATGTTAAAGGGTAAGCTAGTTGATAGTGCCTCAAGTAGACCTCTTTTCCATTACCTTTAGGTTAAATGCATCCACCATATATTTTAAATTAAATACTTATGTTTAGTATTATTATCTATCTGTATAATTCCTTGCTTGAAGGATTGATATATTTGGCTCTAAAACCTTAACACCTATGCAAGTGATAATTTTGATTATAATCTTCAATAAATGAAGAAAATTGCTTCTCTTTTCTTCCATTAGGCTTGGGAAATAAGAATGGCCTTTAGGTTTGTACTTGGTATGGTCACCAAGAGAGGTTTGAAGAAAAATAATCCTAGGGGTGTCTTCTAAAATTAGTTAACTTAAATTTTATGTTTGGTTGTAGATAAAAGGTGGATTTTACTTTATGAACCATTCCTAAGAAGTTGACCTATCTAATTTGCTTGCTAATATGTGCACCTTATAAGTTTTTATTTGGTTTAGATAAATCCATACAATCAAAATGTTGAGGTTAATTCTAGATGATTTTTACTCTCTTACCTCATGCTTTCCATTCTTATTTTCATATTTGGCAATGATATCATGGGTTAATTAGTTTAGTTTAAAAGTTGATGTTCTAAGTGGAATGGCATTCAAGTTCACTAATTGTAGATGGTGTATTATATGAAAGGGATAAATATGAATGGGAAATGGTATTTTACATGTTCTAATTCCATAGGGACCACCGCATTCCACTTTTGGTCTCATAACTCCATACTTTGATGAAATAACTAGTCTTGTCATACTCACAGTCAACTTTTTACCTGCTCTTAGTCATAGTAATGTTTTTTGAGATTTTATCACACTTATAGAGGCTAAATGGATACTATAAAATTTGTTTGTCACATTATTTTGGTATGATAAGTCATATTGGACTCCCCAAGTAGCACAAAAGACCCTAATGATAGTCAATGATGCACATACACATATTCTACCATGAAAAAGTGTCATATTGAAATGGAGCTATCTTGAACTGATCTAAGTATTCAAAAGTTATATGGGATACATGTTAGAATTTTAAGGAGGTAAAATGGTTGTTAAAATCTCACACACCATGTGTATGATTTATGTTTTTTCCCACTGCCCTATCTATAGCTCCATTAGCACATACAAGAGAGTAGGAATGCTAAAATAAGACTTTTGGACCTTGCTTCAAGGATTTCATGATGTAGGAGTTGTGTTTTGAATTTTTGATAAGGTCCAAGGATCAATAAAAGGTATTCATCCCATGTCCACTACCTAAACTCATATCTACTACTTGCACTGTGGAATAACCACCTATAGGTGGCTAAACAGAATATGAAATGTTATATAGAGGTGTCAAAAAAAGTAATGAAACCCTTTTTGAGGTTATAATGAATTTATTAGATCATGTAAGATCCATTTTAGATGATATATTGGTAAATAAGCCTAGAAGGTTTCATCTTTGAAAGATGATATTGTTTAGGGATCAAGTCCCTAAAACATAAAACATAACACCTAGCTATTTTGGAGAGCTCTTATAAAAATGCCATGTTAAATTTGGATCATTCATAGTGCACAAATATTATATCCTCTATATAGGAGAAGGGATTTGTAAAGTTTGGAGGATAGATGACTTAAGGAAGATGGTTTTTGAAAGGCCCCAAATTGCACTTTTATGCATTGATTTAAGGCAATAATATCTATAGGGTTTGAAGTGTTCAAGTGACCTTAGCATTCCAAATTATAAGAAAGGAATATCATTCATAATTAAATTAACTTTAAAATTAAAATGGATCTCAAGGATTGTAAAACCATTAGTAGATGCTGATATGAATTTTTGGGAGTACAACTCACACATACATGTGTCCCATTCTCTTGAGCATGATCACCTATAGTAGACTATTAGCCTTCATATCATCCATAGTATGAGATTGAACATAAGGATTCCAATGTTTAATTATAGAAGAATGAATCCAAAGGACTTAAAATGTATCACATGTCATGTTTTATAGGTTCTAAGGTGATTTTTTATCCACAAATCCCCTTGTTCTGTCATACATAGTCAGCTACATTCAATTATAGTTGATAGTGACCTAGTTGATGACTATTCTAAGTTTTGGAATAGAAAATACATGGCATGGGTGACTAAATGAACCATTGGATGTCATTTATGGTTTCAATATGAACCTATATCAATGTAATCATCCATAAAATTATGATTTACACCTACAAGTAGGGGAAATATGCAAGTAGGGTCAACTTATCACTTAGGCCTAATTGAGTAAGAGAATAGTTCAAGGTGTAAATATGGATGAGAAAGGTTTGTGAGCATATTTAAGACATATATAATGATAATTAATATAATTTAATACCCTAATAATGTATAAAAAAGCAATTAAGGGACCTTATATAAGCAATACATAATTTATTCCCAAACCCTGCAAGCAGTCAATTACTCCATCATCTATCTTGGATTTTTGAGGAGTTTGGGGGCCAAATAACCTGAATAAAGGATCAAATTTAGTTTATATGGTATTCATAAATTTTATAAAAATATAAAGCATTAATTTTTTTATTAAATAGGGTAAGTGCCATCTTTTTTGTCTTAGATAGAGGGTACTTCCCTTTATGCACAAATTGGTAGTTTTGGAGAATGGAGACAAAGGGATGAACCAGAAGCTAAAAAATCCTTTTCGAAAGGTGTGGAAAGTTGGAAATTATATAGGAAATCATTTAAAACCAATAAAATAAGTATTAAACCTAAAAATTAGTCCAAACCTATAAGGGTTATGTGTAGACACCTAAATTGTGTCAACCCCTTGGTCCCTTTCTAACCTCATCATTCCTAAACCACACGTATTAATTTAAAATAATTAACTATTTTAAATTAATAACACCCCTTTTGACACTTCACCCTTGCCACCTCATCCCTCCTTGGATACCTCTCCTTGGATGCCTCCCATCACCTTATGACCAATTTATGACCTATTTTAACCCCCTCACGCTCATTTAATCCACCTTCGACCATTTTACCATGACCAATTGACCCTGGTAGTTGGAAGAACGGGCAAAAGGCTAATTTTAGCCCTTTCTCCCATCTTCTAGCCGTCGATGCCAGTTACTAGTCGGTCGACGCCGATGAGATCGCTGACATCGGTTGCTTAAAGCAACCTGAAGGCGAATTATCTTCCCCCCAGAATGTCAGTTCTCTCCCCCAGGGATGTCGAATCACAGACCCAATCAATCAATCAATCAATCAATCAATTCTCTTCCTTGACTGCTAACTCTTTGGCTGAAGGTACACATCAAGTATCACAGGCTACAGGCACTCTACATTAGTCTTCTACATCAGCAACATGTCTTCTACCCTCCCTCATCAGCAAGCAAGAGCTAAGTACTCCTCTTTTATTTCATTCCAGTAGCTTAGAATGTATTTGTAATTAGTTTTTTGTTTACTACTTCTAAGCCATATTACTAGACCAGACCCAGCTATCAACCAGACCAGCCCTGACTCTCTTCTTGAGAAGGCTGAGAAGCCTTCTTCATACTCTCACTCTTTTTGACACCCTACCCCCTACCTGACTCCTTCCTCAAACCTTACTCTCTGCCATACAAACCCTGCACAAACCATCAAATTCTCAGTCTACCATAGACCATTCCATCAACCCCAGACTGACTTGAAACTCATCCAAAGCCTTATTGCCCCAATCGACATCGGCCACCAGGCCCATTACCCCTACTGACATCGGTAGAACTAATCGATGTCGGTAGAACTAACCGATGTCGGCAACCTTAGACCAACCGACGACGGCAAACTAACTAGCGTCAATGACTATGAGATGTAGATAGCAGAATACAAGTACGCATCACCTTTATTTCTTTTATTTAGTCTTTCATTTTCTCTTTCTAGCAACATTCTCTTTTATCAAAAGTGGATTGTCATCCCTCCAAGAAGTCCTTGCACTTCTGGGATCGAGCTTTGCTTGGCATTCCACCATACATCCATCTAACAATCTCCTTGTTTAAGTATTTCTCTCTACAGGTGTCATCCTCCATAGCCAAAGATGAGTCCCTTCAATCATCTAGATAACAGTGCACAAACTTCATCTGGGTACGTACAAACCCCTAACCATTACTTCTAGTTTCTTACTTCCTTTGAATGTAGAAAAGCAAAAAACTTATATAAACATTATGTTTAGGCCTATTAGGCATGTTTAGGACTAAAGACCAAATGTAAGGTCAATATTACTTCCAACCTTGGGTAGGAATTATAACATATTATATCATTATTATGATGGTATTATATATTTTTAAAAGCCCAAAACTTTCATATAAGGCACAAGTAATCTATTTTTGTGCTTTATGGCAACTCAAGCCTACAGGAAATGGAAAAAAGAGCTTGATAAGGCAAATTTAGAAACTCATATCTACTTGAATGCTTTGCATGGGAACCTAAGAAGTTTGGAGATGTTAAAAATGGTTCTGAGAATTGATCTTGTGTAATTTTTTTGAAATTCCAATATCCTATCTTTATGAATGAATCTTAAGAGGGTAAAATAGGACTAAGCTAATAAAAACCCTTGCTAGTGACCATTTTGAGAATATTGAGCAAGTAGTGCACCCAAATGGAATAGTTTATCCAGAATTATGATTAGATGTTGTAGAGAACTCTTCAAGGATACTCCCCATCTTTTTGGACTATATGTAATTATATAGATGGAGTACAAAATAGGGTTTTTTGGACCTTTTTTTGTGTTTTATAGGTTAGATAAGGATTTTGAAGATGAAATAGCATATAGAGGGGAAGATTTATACTTAATTTAACTCCCCATGATAATTTATTGCTTAAAAAAAACTCTTAGGTGCCTTAAAAAATAGATTCATCTCAACCATTCAAAACTAGCATAGTGAACATGGTAGTCAAGAGGGTGGAAAGCTTCAAGTAAACTAATTTTAAGGTGTACCTAATGACTCTAAGGCCATGGAGGGTATTTATAAGTGTTTTTCACTCCCTTTTATGAATTTTCATGTAAAAATGATGCCTTTTTGAGGCTAAGTGTGAGGGATGTGTGAAAGAGGAGTTTCCTTTGAGTGTAGGTAGTGATGACTCACTTCCAAAAGATTCTAAATGACTAGGACTACAACCAATGAATAGAGAGACATGTATAAAAACCTTTCCTCTCATTAAAATCATTAGACATATCCATAGTCAATTTTGGGATGTTCAAATAGGGTTAAATCATGAAGGTAATTTTTTGAGCTAGCAAAGAGAATTTCATGCCACATTTCAAGAGTTTATGACTTGGGGTGACACTTGTGCTTCCTAAATTTGCATGATCAGTTACACACTCTCTTCTCATACACATGTAACTCATTTTATTAGCTTTATATGTGTTCTTTTGACCTTTGGAATTCTCTTTTCTCTCTCTCAAGTTTTATAAGAACTAAATATTTTGGCCTTTGTAAATTATGCTCTACCTGAGTATGGTGAATCCCTTCTCATTTGCATACCATGGATCAATAAATACTACCAATTTTTAACTCTCCCATAACTATTCTTAGTCTGTTCGCTTCAATGATTGATCTTGATCATGTGATGACTGTTGTTTCCTTAGCATTGTTGTCTCATTCTCCCACCTATTTGCATCTTGAAAAAAAAAATTTAGGTCATGTGAAGTGTTTTATGATGTGTCAAGGTTGAGTGAGTTATAGTATTAAAATAGTGCCATTTTAGGCCTCTTATCTATTCCTATTAGCCTAAACATTCATCATAACTTTATAATTAAATATTGATGTGAGAAGATTCAGATTAGAGAAGTGTATGTTTTGTTAGTCCTTTGTTCTCATGTGTAACATGTATTTGGTTGGTAGTCATAAACTAATTTGGTGTATCACCTCCTTTAAGATAGTTTAATTTTATTTTTCTCTCCATTTTACCTCACAAGCATAGGTGTAGTAGTGATCTACAAGTGGTACATCAAGGGACCTACCCCTATCTATAGATTCACCTCATCCTTAGGCTATGCATAGTATAGGGCATTTTAATTGTGCCAATTGGATGATGAGAGCTAATATATCTCCTCAAAGGGTAAAAATCCAAGTGACAATAATTTTTGTCATGCCTAGTGGGACTTTTAGTATAAGAAATTAAAATATTTTTGGTGTTATCTTTTAACACATCAACCTTTGAAGGCATCTATCTAAACATCAATGGCAACTCCAAAATTACATCAACTGGTCATGGAGCCTAGGTATTCCTTTTGAATGTTGTTGATAATCATTCCTTATATTCTTGATTCTTAATAGAGATCTATGGCTAACTTTGGTTTTGAGTATTATTTTACACAAGTTGGTGAGGTTTTTCAAGCTTATAACATTCCCTATCAGCCTTATCATGATCCTTACTAGCTCCAATATGATCTTTACCAGCTTTCATATGATCCTTACTAGCCTTTCCATGAGTTGTACTAGTCTTATAACCAACCTTCCCAATATCATTCTCCTCTTAGTCAACCTAGTCACTTCTCTAATTAGTTAATTTCCACTTTCAAGAAAACTCTATTACACTATGAGAAGTACATGATAGAGCTTGATACATTAAGGGGACATGGTCAATATGTTTTGATTCATCTCATTCATAAGGTGAGAGATACATTAGAGGTGGTTAAAAGAGAGTGGGAAGTTATTGAGGGAGAAATTTTTCAAAGGCTCACAAGTGAGATGCTAGATCTAGGTGGTTTGATTTCATCCTTAGAAGATAAGCTAATAGTATATAAGGAGCAGCCTCACCAAGTCTATCATCCTTAATATCCACATCCACAAGAGTGATATCAATATTACTTGACCCATACTCATGAGCCCAATCAATCTTATCAAATTCATCTTTTTCCTAATCAGCTGGAAGAGAGATTTGGGAAGAGAAACCTTATTTAAGTCCTCAGTAAGTTGGATAATAAGTAGATGTAGTAGTTCATATCATTAGCAAAAGAAGTGTAATTTAAGTCCTCATTTCCCTCTCCCATTACATCCCCACCTCAATAAGAGACCTCTAGATATGAGATTCCAAGTTGAAGACAAGGTGGAAAATCCAAGCCTAAGGAGATTCCAAGTTTCTTGAAAATTTCATCCACTCCTAAAATTGCATCACTACCTCAAGAAGAGACTCCTAATCCTAACATCCTAATCTGGAATAAGGTAGTGGAGTCATGGGAAAAGAAAGAGGATATAAGTGTAGATAAATAATATGAGGTTGAGAAAGAATTTGATCCTATGCAAGCCCCTCCCACCCTTCCTTAAGAGACCTCTTTTCTTATATGTCATCCTTGTTATACTTCTCATCCTCATGATGATTCCTATCAACTTCAAGAGTGACTTTTCCAAGAGAACCCAGCCAAGCAAATTGAAGAGTTAGAGTCAAGAATGAAATTGTTGAGTCAAGGTGTGATGGAAGGTTTAGAGCCAAAAGAAGATCATATGCCTAACCGCACCCTATCTAACCCTCCTTTAGAGAGTGCTCAAGATTAATTAGATGTAAATGAAGTGATTTTAAAATTTAAGGAATAAAAAAAAGCTATTTTATCCCAAAGTCTACCTCTCCTTCCTCAAGAAGTTTTAAAAGGATCCCCTATAATTCATTCTCAATCTAATTTTGAGTCCTATGTTTTACCTCCACCAACTATTTCATATTATCCTCACCCCATCACCCTTTGCCTTGATGGACCAGTGGTATGGGAACCTAAAGAGGATAATTTTGTTGAGGAAAATATATAACTCTTGCTTGAGTAAAATAAAACTCCTTGGCAGCCTCGTTGGGCTAAGTCACTTGATTTCAAGACACCTAGTCTTGGCATCGCCAAGAAGGAGAAGGAGATTGAAGATCTTGTAACACTTGAGAAGAAAATTTAGGTTGTGACAATTGAGATACAAATTAAGAGCCCTCAAGAGGTCATAAATTCTGAGGAAGAGGTGAGTCCTTTGTTGAGTCTTCTTTTTTGGTTGATAATGAAGAATGCCTTCCTTGTGTCAAAGAAAAAATCTTGGATTAAGTCCTTTTGGATTATAAGGAAGATGATGAAGGAGATTATCTTGTTGTTCCCCTTCATGATTCCAATAAAAAATAAGATGAGGACTTGTGGTATCAGTTTGAAAACATTTGCAATGAGCTTAAGTCTCTCAAGTGGTCTACAATGTCCTTAGAGCTTATTACAAGTGATGGTAAGTAAGATGACATTTTTCAAAATGTCATAAAAGAGTCAAATCAAGTTTCACATCAGCCAATGAAGGTAAAAAAAAGATTCTATTTGCCTCAATATTCTAAGGAAAAAGAAACTATTCCTCTTGAAACCATGCCTACAAAGAAGATGCAAGTTGATCATGAGATGAAGAGTGGGTAGTAATATGAGGTATATGTACAAGGCCAAGAGGAATACATTTACATTGAATACCTATTTGAACATGGTCTACTTGAGAGCACAATAAGTGAAGTGCCAAGAAATAGGTATGATATATCAAGCATCCAATTCAAAGAGAAACATGTTTGGCACTATGATTCATCCCATGAAGAAGGAGATGCAAGGAACTTTCCTTTTGATCTTGGAAAGGAAGGTATGCTTAATTATTAGTTTTACATAGTGGTTTGCTTTTATATTTTCCCTAAGTGATTTGAGAACATGTGTGTGTCTTGTTAGTTTGTTTTCTTTATTTTGTGTGGTTGAGGAATTCAAGTGGTCTTGTCTTGATCAAAGCTTGTTGTCAATGGTCAAAGTCCTCTTATTGTGTTTCAAACTCTAGATGACTCCCTACACCCAATGGAATGATAAGGCTACTTATCTTTAGCATAACATGAATGTTACCCCTATAAGTCACCAATTTTTTGACCAAATTTGACCTTGAAGGTCAAATTAGGACCCCTATAGATAAAAACCTAATTTTTAGGTGTTTTAGGGGTCTAATTATTGACCAGATTTAACTTTTAGGTCAAATTGGGGCACCCCTAGGTAAAAACTTGAGTTTTAATTGTTTTAGGGGGTTTAATGTCTAGTCATAAGGTATTCCATAGGTCATTTAATGTTATTAAATGTTATATTAGCTTTGGTCACATATTTTATTAGCCCACATGTCCTTTTAACTCATTTTAGGGGTCAACATTAAGCATTTAATGAGTTTTATAGATTTATTGGAAAGTGTGAGGGTCACAAAAGATGATGTCACATCCCATGTGTCTTAAGAGGTATTAAGTAACTAAAACCAACTGAAAAGTGGTAGGTTCCTTAGAAAAAGGGTGGTTTTCTTGAGAAAAGAGAGGAAAATGGAACTTGTATGGCTCATTGGGAAGTGCCCCACATGGAAGAAGATCATAGTATGTATATTTGACTTACCCAAGCTCAATTTCATGTTTGAAGTGTTGTATAACTGTCAGTTTTGGCACAAAACTATTCTAATCCTTTTTTACCCTTCTTGGCAAGTAGAAGTAACCTATAGATTTGTAATTAGTATGGTTAGCACAAGAGTTTTTAGGCAAAATGCTCTTGGGGTTGTATTATATACTTAGATTCAATTTGATGTTTGGTTACATAGGAATGGTGGTATGAGCTTTATGAACTAGTCCTAATAAATTGACCTTTCAAATTTTCTTACTAATTTACATACCCTACAGGGTTTTCCCTAGTTTGAGTAGCTCTGTACAATCCACTTTACTTATATTGGTCTTAAATGATGTTGAATACGTCCCCTCATGTCTCCCATGATTTGTTTCATGTTTTAAGGTGTTTGGATAAGTCAAGTAGCTCAAAGTTTCAAGAGGATACAATTTTCTAAGTTGTAGGCAATGTTCACCATTTTTGGGAAATTTATGCTTGTCCATGGCTTCAAGGGGTTGTGTTAAGTTTATTTACATATTTCCAAAGTGCTCTTGATTCTCTATTCACCTTCCAATCTCATTTTTCAATAAAATTTTCTATGAGTTTCATTTTGATCAAATTTGACCCCATGTCAAATTTGGGTCAACTCCTACTATTTTGAGCTTTTGAATAAGGTTTCATTTCTTATGGGGTCTCATAATGGTCTAAACATCTTACTTATCCTTTCCCTAGTCCTTGTCTAAGCTCATCTTATTGAAAAAATTTGACCCCAAGTTAAATTTGGGTCAAAACCTACTATTTTGAAATTTTATAGAAAGTTTCATATGTCATATGGGGTCTCCTATTGTCCTATATGTCCACTTTCCCTTCCCCTAGTCCTTGTTGAAGTCCATTCTCCTGGTACTGGCCTAGTCAACAAAAGACAACATTGGTCAACCATATTAAAACTTAGTAAAATGCTCAATTTATTTTTTAAATGTCATAAAATGGTCTTTGATAGGTTTTAATGTGTCTTTAAGTCATAAATTAACCATTTTCTAGATCTCATGTGCAAAAAGGGTCACTTGGCCACATTTCTAGCTCATTAATTGACTTCTATAGATGATGGGAGTTAAAAAATATGTCATAAATGTGTATATGAATGTGGTTAAGGTCAAATAATATCAAAATCAGTTAGGGGATAGTTATAAATTAGTTATGATCAAGAAATGGCAATTTTCCTTGAAAAATATGAGCTTTTAGGCACTTGTACAAACTTATCAAGTCCAACATCAATTAAAAACATGGTGGAGTGACTATTCACCGCCAAAAAGGTCATATACATGTTTGGATTTCATATATTTCATAAAAAAATTAATCTATAACTCATTTCTCTTCTTTTTCCATTGGCAAGCTAAGGAAGTGCAAGTTCAAGCACTCAATATGGGCCATAGAAGTGGATTCAGGAAGAGTTATTCTTGGGGTAGATATTAATCTGAGTGCACTTAATTTTCATAATAATAACTTCATATTTTATGCATCCTCCTTTATTAATTATCAGTTTGATTCTAGGAAGCTTTTTATGCATGGTTAACCATGAGGGGGTCATTATTTGAGCTTGTCTCAGAGTTTTTTTTTTGGATTTATGGATTTATGTGTTGAAGGTGTCTATAAATTATTTTAAATATTTTTCCATGATTATTATTGTTTTGGAGAGTTCAATTATTTGAGAAAGCCTCTTCTAGGCTTGAAAAATGTCTAGTTTGCATTCACAG
Source organism: Torreya grandis (assembly GCA_037957365.1). Taxonomy (NCBI): domain Eukaryota; kingdom Viridiplantae; phylum Streptophyta; class Pinopsida; order Cupressales; family Taxaceae; genus Torreya; species Torreya grandis. The sequence goes on along the minus strand of JARHVA010003269.1, from coordinate 155,523 downwards.
TCATCTCAATTGCTTTGAAAATGTTTCCTTCACATTGGATATGATGTTTTGATATTGTTTTGGAAATTATCCTGGTGTATTTTTTTCATTTAAGTTTTGAAAATTTCTTTTGAGGTGTTTTTAAATCATTACTTGCATGTTTCTTGTCATTTCATGATCTCCTTGCATATCACAGTAAAAAAAACTCCACCTATATGAGCATTCTAACATCACAAATGTAATTTTGAAGGTTTGACATGGTCCTTAACCTCTTAGGACTATTAATGTGTATATAATTTTTTTATGGAGGCATGTAGTATCTAAAAACTTGCATGTTTAGAGAATGGTCTCAATTCTACCTATGTTAAAGGAATGATCATCTACAACTAGTGTCATAATATGCAAACATGCCTTCTAGAGGTGTTCCAATAGTTGGTAAATCCAATTTGAGGGTCCTTAATATGTTAAGGACTATATAGACCTATTGATCATCCTATTTTGACAAGAAAGGTGTCAAAACATCAAATGGGAAGTTGGACTACGATCAGGCCCTTTTGCTCTGAAATGACCAAATAAAGGTCCATAAGGTTTTGTATGACCTATTTAAACATGAATCTTAAGTTACCTAAGGAACATTGAAGATTTAATCATATATTAATCATATAGGATAAGGCTTATGCCAATTTTGAGAAGCAAAGGATGAATGGAGATTGGGTTTTGCAATGCCTAAAAATGGATAAAAACCACTAAAGCAAGGCAGTGTTATCTACAAGATATTGATCAAAAAGTTCACTTTGCATCCCATTTTGATGATCTTGGAATATGATATCAATTTAAATGATTATAATGGCCCAAATGATGATTAAAATCTAAAATGGCATGAGAGAAGGAGAAATTCAATGTCTTAAAACCCAATACATGTTTCTCTATCCATACACAGGTCTGTGAGGAATCACCTACATGAAGAAGAGTCAAAGTTTGTGAGATAGGCATGAACATGAATTAGGTGAGTAAAGTTTATGTTTTTAATTCAAACATATACCTCCATTCCATCAATTTCACCATGAACAAGTTTATCTTGATATGGAAAACACCTACATGCCTAAAATGAATGAAAGAATAACAACCTACAGTTGAGACAACAAGTGTGGAGTGAGGTTATGGCATTTAGAGAAGTGTTAAAGAACTTAATGGATAAAATATGTGGAAATGACAAAACTAGTGACTTGGGTAATCTAATTAAGTTACCATAACATCAATCAAGGTCATTTTCATGCTAATGACCAACATAAAAACACGTACAGGCAAATACCTAGGACTGTCTTAGTCCATGAGGATAGTGAACAATTAGAAGCCCTAAAGGGACAAAATGCTAGGTTTGGATATGAGTTAAAATTATAATGAAATTGAGTAAAAATAAATATATAATTTTTTTAAACCTTTTTTATAATCTCCAAAGAAAGGTACTTAAAAGGAGATACCCTATTCAATGTCACAGTTAGATAGGGCCATAAGCTTGAGAGGAACATGGTGAAAGTTTGATGCCCAAGGAATGAAGAGGGAGTTTAAAATAGTTTTATATGGATTATTAATTATAAAATTAATAAAATAACATTTCCAAGACATCATAAATCTATCTAAGTCCCTTTTCCCACAAGCAAAATACACTCAGTCTATATAGGCAGGGTAAGGAAACCCTTGGTTTAAGAGGTGAATATGGGATTATACTTAGGAGAGAGATTTTGGGTGGATCCCTAGGATAAAAAATAATAAAATAAGGTTTATTAAAATTAATTAAAAACTTTTATACATCAAATAAGTGTGGAAGGAACATTCATAAGGAGGTTTGAATAAAACATGCAAAAAGTAAGGTTTTTTGCCCCTTTTTTGAGAAGATTGAGATGGTTTGACCCCATAAACATGGAATAAAAAAAAACATTTGGTTAATTTGTTAATTAGGTAATTTTTAATATTTTAAAATACTCACTTTTCCCAAAAAAAAAAGCCTAATACTCTCTGTTCTATCTCAGAGCAGGGGCAGTCCCTTCATAAACAAGAATGTGAGTTTTAGGGAAAAGTGAAGAATGGTGAACCAGAGACCAATTGGATTAGTAAATAATGTTTTAATAGATGTATGACGCCTAAAAAACATTTATATAATCCTTGGAAATAAATATGGTACCCTACACTACAAAGGTTGTAGTCACCATGGGAAGGAATGGTAAGCAAATGACTTGGTAAGGATGGTCACTTCCAATTATAACTTTTGCCAAGAAATAAAATGTTTTGATTCATGTTAATAGAGAAATTTTGGATGTGCATAAGATATATGTAAATAAAAAATAAAATGGGTTAGTTTGAGGTTTTGGTTGTAGGCAAACCCATTGGTAAGGTCTAAGCCTAGTTCCAAAAGGGTGGTCATCTTCAATTCTAGCTCTTGATGAGATATTTTTATGATTGTATAATGTTTTAAAGACATAAAAAGATTTTTTTAAATCTTAATCCTGTAGAGAAACTATCCAATAATTCATTTTTGGATTAAATTACACTCTGACCTCACAAAATGTGTAGAAAAGATATGGATGACCAACTTCAAATACTTAGAGCTCTCATCAACCTTTGCATGGGACCTAGAGGTTATTGGAGAGGTTTTATGGGGTCCTTATATTTAATTTTTTTCCATTATTTCAATGATTAAACATGCCATGTATATTAACTATTATTAAGAGGGTAAGGTGATCCAAACCCTCCAAGAAGCTTATTTTGAACCTGATGAGAGAGAAAGTGAAAAAAATCACTCAAATGGATGTTTCAAGCTTGAAAATCATCAATATTACCTTTATAACTCTCTTGAGATTCATCTCCTACCACTAGTCCACAATTGCAAGTACAGGGTTATACATAATAGGCTAAGAAGGATCATTTAATGCTAAAATAAGGGCCCATACAAATGATCAGGAGCTAAAATTCAACATGAGGGATGATAAAGAGGTAAAAAAGTGAGTAATTGATTATTTTTCCATTTAACATGTTTGGGAGCTCAAAATGAACATTTTTAGCCTTTTATGCTAAAGAGGCCTAATTAGGCCTAATTGGGAGGACTATTGGATCAAAAAACACACTTGCCTTATGTGTCAAACCATGAAAATTGGAATAGAGCACAATGGAGAAAAAGGGTACTCAAAAATTATCTCACTCAGTCTTGGAGGTCTGTACATTCTCCTACATAAGGAGACTTGTGTTAAAATAGAGCTACAAGAAGACGAGGCCTGGTGAAGGCTTTATAGGCAAAATGGGGTCTTGGTGAGAACTTGATGATTCCAAATGGATTTTTTTCAGTAAAATATTATGATAATAGGAATTTCATGAAGAAAAATTTCACCAATTGAGCTAAATCCAAATTTTAGCTATTTTGGCCAAATTAGGCCTAATGAGACAAAGAGGCCTTGTGACACCTAAGAGGGGAATTGATGATTACAGGTAATGTAACTATTTTATATGATTAAAGATGGTTTAAAATTGTCCTTGGGAAGAAAATTTAACTATCCAAAAGATATCATGATTAAAATCTTTCCTTTTACCACTTGTTAAGAAGGAGTTTCAAGACTTAAAGATGCTTGTGAAGAATTTCAATGCCACATGTGAGGAGGATACTCGGTTTGGGATGGAAAAATGTCCACATAAATTACTTGATATATCCTCCACCTCATTTCCATGTAAAAATTATCCCTAACCTGATCTTAAGTACTCTTAAAATCCCATCATGAAGGTAGTTTCACAAGAGAGAATGATTGAGGAGATTGCCATTCCACATTTGGAGAAGAGGCTTATTTAGGATAGAATTATGTGTGAATCAGTTTCATAACTCATTTTAAACCTCATACACATGAATTATAAATGATTTTTACATTTGGATACTTGTCCTTGTGCCTCTTCGACTTCTCTTCTCTCTCTCTTCTTCCAAATTCTTTAAATGTGAGCCATCTTTGCTATTGTAAAGAAGACCACAGCTAGCATGGCCAGACCTTGATGGTATGACATTGAATTTTGTCTTTCAACATTGCAAAAAAGTCTAATTATGAGTTTAAAATATTTTGTCTAAATTTTTGATTGATGTATAGTGGACCTAAGTGATGGTGTCATCCTTACTCTTTATCCTTCATGTTTAAGAAAGAGTTCTAATTTTAATAGGTCATGTGAAGTCATGTGAAGTGTATGAATGTACTAGGCTCTTATTCAAGTATGAAATTATCTCTTTGGTCTGAAATATTCCCCTAGATAATTTATCTTGTTGATTATTCTATACATGCCTACCTTCACATTTAAACACTATGTTAGGATCGTTCAATGCATGGAATTGGTCTTGGAAAGCTTTGTTTCTTAGTAAGAGTGTGACAGTCTATGGGATATGTCTTGGTGTATCACATATTTAGGGTATTTTCCTTTTCATGCAAACTCCTAACCCTTTTCCCATAAACAAGCATTATATTAGGTGATAAGCACTTAAAGATGAATCTAGGGAGCTAACCCTCATAATCTATAGATGAATCTCTCTTACAAGTTCACCTATAACTTGAGAGATGATTCCACGTTGTATTAAATTGTAGGAATCTCAGAGTATCCTAGGGTACATAATTTGATGATAATACATCCCTCTTGAAATGTCCTATTCATCCAAAATTCAACATTGGTCAACCATGGTTAAACTTAATCAAAGGCTAAATTTAATTTTTAAATGTCCTAAAATAGTCTTTGATAGGTTTCAATGTGTTTACAAGTCATAAGTTGACCACTTGTGAGGTCTCATGTGCTAAAAGGGTCATTTGGCTACCTTTTTAACCTAAGTAAATGAATTTAATGGACTTGTAAATTAAAATATTTGTTATAAAGTGGATAATAATGTGGAGAAGGTCAAATCATGTTAGGAAGTAGTTATAAATCAGTTTCATTAGTCAAATGGTAGTTTCCCCTAAAAAATAGGCCATTTCTAACACTTTTATGGACTTCTCAAGTTCCCTTGTAGCTAAAAATGTGGTGGTGTGACTCTTGACCTCCCCATAGGTCATATCCACGTTTTTATTTAAGATATTTCATAAAAAGTTTCATTTTTGACTCATTTCTCTTCTTTTTCCATTGGTAAACTAAGGAAGGGCAAGTTCAAGCACTCACTATGGGTCATACAAGTAGAGTCAAGAAGAATGTTTATACAAGTGGATATTAATCTAAGTGAACTTCACATCCATAAAAATAAATCTTATATTTGTGGCTCTTCCTTCATGAACAATTACTTACACTGTAAACAACTTTTTATGAATTTGCATTCAAGAGGGGTATGATTGTGCATCTGTTTCTTATTTTTAGGAATCCATGGAGTTGTGTGAGTTTTATGAAGTTTTTTTATGTGGGAGTATTCCCTCTCAAATTATTTTTACATCATACAAACTTATCTCTTAATTCCCTTAAAGGAGATTTCAATGTGTGTTTATTTTTGAAATTGGGCAGTAATGGGTAACCTGAGTTTTGCAATGTGGAAGAGAGCTCCATGAAAGATGTTTTATACTTGTAATCATGTTTTAAAAGGTTATTTAAATTAATTCTCTTGGAATGAATCAAATTAATTCAAATTCAAATATAATTTATCCAATTTTCCTTGTTCACTACCTTGTTAGCAAAGTGTGCTCACAGTTAGCTTCTATAGGGTTTCTAAGAGGTTGTGTAGAAGTGTAAGTCATGAAATACATGGTTGAGTTCATATTGAGGTCCTAAAATTACACAAGGGTATTAAATTTTATTCCATTTAATTTTATATGTTATAAAAGGCAAGGTTTTCAATTCAAAGAATGAGTTGATTGTGTTAGGTTTTCAGTCCCCAAATGGACCAAACAGAGATCCCAGAGCTTTTTTGGGATAATATATACCATGACAACAAAATTTTATAATGGAATTTATTTTTTGGTATAGTATCCCTATACACATAAAAACAAAATTCCAATTTTAATGGCCAAAATATAAGTGGATATGAGAGTTTCAAGGTCTCAAAGTTAACAAAAACCCACTGAAAAGGGGCAATGATATCTATATGACAATGTTGAAAAAGTGACTTGTACTTCGATATTGACAATCCTAGACCATGATAACAATTTAGAACCATTAAAAATTATTATAAAAGATTATAATGAGCCAAAATTATTAATAAAAGGTGTAGTTTGGAGTTTTGACCATTAATGCAACCTCCATATCCGTATAACAGGTCTGGGAACACTAACCTACAACAAGCTTTAGTAGATCTCTAACTCAATTGGGAATATATTATTCAAGTTGGAGGTTTAAAGTGAATGTGGATAATTTAATAAAAATATGCTTAAATTTAAGTTTATTATTGTCAACAACATGACCTAAGGGATCTCACACTAATCTATAGGTATCCCTAGAACTCATAAACATAGTCATGTGGGGTATACTAGTAGTGAGGTAGAAGTTTGGAGTTTGAGCTTGGTTTAGAGTTATTAAGGTTGATAAAAATTTAAATGAGTGTGAATTTACCTCAATTAACTTATGATTAACATAAATACAACATCTACTAGGCCTAATGGTTCCCAAAATGCACTAAACAGGGGCTAAACCATTATTATCACAATCAGATAGGGTATTCTAGTTAAGGACTTAAGAATGGAAGTAACTCTAGTTTGAAGGATTATAAGGTGAATTAAAAGAAAATTAAGGTTTTATAACCTAATTATCATGAATAGGATATCCAAAAACATCAAACCAAGCCTAGAAAGCACCTATAAGGGCAGATCATGGTCTCAGTCTAGTTAGGGCAGTGGCATCCTAGTTGAGGATCTTGAGCATGAATTGATGTATCATTTGAAGGATTAAAAAGTGAAATAAAATAAAATGGGGTAATATTAAATAATAAAAATTAATATTATGTCCATAAACATTAATCTAAACTCAGACCATGACCTACAGGCAAGGTCCTAAGAAGTGTCTTAGTCTAATGAGCAAGTGGCCTGATCTTGGGAGTGAGGGTAATTAACTCATAGGAGAAAAGGATGGATTATAAAGGGAAAATTAGAATTTTTTATATATTATATTTCCTTTAAATGTATTAACATGACTCTTTTAGACACCTAAATCGTGTCTAACTTTGGTCTTTTCCCCCCTTTGGTCCATCCCTAACCCATTCCTAAACCATGCAATTACTAATTTAAAATAATTAACTTATTTTGAATTAACCCCCCTCCTTTGACACATCACCCATGACACCTCACCTAGTACACCTCACCTTGGATTAATTCCCATCCTATGACTCACCCATGACCTATTCCTACTCCTCTCCAACCGCCTAACAAACTCTCGTGCGTATTTATCCTTACCTTCGCTAATCTCCAACTGACTATGCACTTGGCAGATGCAGAATGGGCTCACTGGGCCTTTTACGCATTCTGAACCCGCCGACGTCGGTTTACTTAAACTGGCTTCTAACCCTCTTCCGGGGCTAATCACAATTTTCTAATCACAATTTTCTAATCAAAATCACGGATCAAAGTCTGGATCTCAGGAGCTAATCACAAATCCTTCAATCTTCAGTCTGTGACCATCTGTCAAACTACCAACCTCTCAGCCAAGCCTCTGAGTCTTCTTCTCAAGTGCAGCAATAGGTATTCTGCATCAGACTTCTACAACAACAATAGGTACAGGAACATACATCAACATCACTCTTCCGGCAGGCACAGGTATGTATACTGTCTGTGTTTTAATTGTCTTTGGAATTATAGCTTTCAGGTAATATCTCCCTCTTTCAACACTTCCTCTCCCTAGACCAGAGTATTAACCAAACCAGACCCGAACCCTTATTTCCTCCATCTCCCTGTTGCCTCTATCCTCGGACCATACACTCTGTCCAATTAACTAGACTATCAGACCCAGACCCCTGACCATTCAACCAGCCCCGCCAATGTCGAAGTCATTTCTGACTTCTCATGGGGCACATTTGAGATCACTTAATGACCATGGAGATCACGCCTATCTCCTTAGACCCTGACCACTTCCAAGACAACTCTGTCTTGGTTTTGTTTGCACTCATGCTACCTCACGAATAGATAGCAAAATTGTTCACAGACCTTTTTTTTTGAACCCTCACAAGTATAGGATCGCAAGCCAGTTGATCCGCACTACTTGTGACTTTTTCGTGTTGCTAGGAGCACTTCCTAAGCCCAGGATACCTGGAAAATGATGACCATTTGGAGCTATAGCTTAGATTGAATAACCCGATCAGCTATGACTAATGCTGGGGCTTGGTTATTTCAATTTTGGCACTCCTCGACCTTTTGACTGTGACCATTTGACCTACCTGTCCCGTGAAGTGGTATGCATGCAATCACGACTTTTGCAGCATTCACCCTCACTCTCCTTCTCATCTTCCTTTTATCAAATTGGCATCTGACATCAGGTTCCCTTCCCTCGACTCCCGCTTTGAGGGGGAATACCTCATCCATACCTCGGGACAATCCACATCATCCCACACTTGGGGCAACCCACTCCTATTTTTGTCTTGCAGTTCATCCAGAACAACCAACAAGACAAAAGGGGCAAATGTAGACACCTAAATTGTGTCTAACTTTGGTCTTTTCCCCCCTTTGGTCCATCCCTAACCCATTCCTAAACCATGCAATTACTAATTTAAAATAATTAACTTATTTTGAATTAACCCCCCTCCTTTGACACATCACCCATGACACCTCGCCTAGTACACCTCACCTTGGATTAATTCCCATCCTATGACTCACCCATGACCTATTCCTACTCCTCTCCAACTGCCTAACAAACTCTCGTGCATATTTATCCTTACCTTCGCCAATCTCCAACTGACTATGCACTTGGCAGATGCAGAACGGGCTCGTTGGGCCTTTTATGCATTCTGAACCCGCTGACGTCGGTCAACTGTCGGCTGACGCCAGCGGGATCACCAATGTCGGTTTACTTAAACCAGATTCTAACCCTCTTTCGAGGCTAATCACGGATCAAAGTCTGGATCTCAGGAGCTAATCATGAATCCTTCAATCTTCAGTCTATGACCATCCGTCAAACTACCAACCTCTCAGCCAAGCCTCTGACTCTTCTCAGGTGCAGCAATAGGTATTCTACATCAGACTTCTACATCAACAGCAGGTACAAGAACAGACATCAACAACACTCTTTCGGTAGGCACAGGTATGTATACTATCTATGTTTTAATTGTCTTTGGAATTATAGCTTTCAGGTAATATCTCCCTCTTTCAACACTCCCTCTCCCTAGACCAGAGTATTAACCAAACCAGACCCGAACCCTTATTTCCTCCATCTCCCTGTTGCCTCTATCCTCAGACCATACACTCTATCCATTTAACTAGACTATCAGACCTAGACCCCTGACCATTCAACCAGGCTCAAACTCTATCTCAGACCCGTCCATAGACCATTCTGCACACCCAGACCCTGTCCACAGACCAAAGCCCTGACCAGACCCCGTCCAAGCCTACTACCCTGACCGACGCCGGTCGCTTCCTCCACCGACGTCGGCAGACTAACCGACGTTGGCACCTTTACCAACCGACGCTGGTAGAACCACCGACGCCGGCGACTGTAACCAGGCTGACAGCATCTTCCAGGTAAGCCTTTGCTTCCCTTTTGCTTTTCAGTCTTTTATCATTATTTTATCATTCTGTCATTTATCAGACTCTTCTTTTATTGACTAGTGGGTTGACCTCCCTTAAAGAAGTTTTCATAATTCTGGGATCAAGCTTTCGCTTGGAAACCCACCATCTCCTCATCTAATGCCTTCTTTTGTCCAAGTCTCTTTTCTTTTCAAGTGTCATTCCTCCACAGCCAAAGAGGAGTACTCACAGCGTCTGGATTACGGTGCACAGACTTTATCTAGGTACACATCAAGCCTTGACCATCCTTAGTTTCTTAATTCTTCTCTTGAATATAGAAAGCAAAATTTGAATAGAAACAACTCTTACATTCAAAAAACAACCTACAACCAACCTTTAAAGTGTCAAGAACACACACAACTGCAAGTGGGATGAAGACAATTGGAGGGTCTAGTGCCTCCACAAGGCCAAGTGAGAATCTTTAAGGGTTGAATATGATGATAGGAACAATTAATAACATGTATAGATAGATTTTTTTAAAAAAATCTATCAAATTTCTCCACTTATGAGGTCCAAAAGGCTAATTTTACCCTCAACTTGCATGCAGTCCCCTTCAGAAATTAGTTTTGAGTTTCATGATAGTTGGAGGGGTAAATGGAGGAATTAAGAGCTGAAATTTAGTATAGGGAATCCTCATGACCTAAGTAAGCCTCACATGTATTAAAAATTATGAAAAATAAGGGATAATACTCTCAATTTTGTCTTAGAGTAGGGGCAATTTTCTCATGCATGAGGAGATAATTTGAAGGAAAAGTGGTGAGATGGATGGACCAAAGGTTAGGCCAGCCTAAGTGATGATTGGAGAAGTTGGAGTAAACCTAACACAAGATAAAACACCTTTATATAATCTTTGAAAGCAATCAAGATGATCTAACCAAGAAGGGTTACCTAGAGATGTTGACGCCATAAAAAAAACTATGAACTCCATCAGTCCAGCTACAGACTCCTATAGTATAACTATAGACTCCATCATTAGAGATTCATTACTTTCACAGGCCTTAAAAAACTCACAAGGGAGATCAAAACCATTTAGAGTGATATAAAGTGGATGAAATTGACTAGGATAGACCCATGGGGTATAATTTGACCTGTTGGAGCTATTGGAATGAAGAAGAGATCCCAAATTGATCATTCTTGGACCCAATGTCATGACAGTGTATGCAAAGAGAAGGGGTGCAATTTATAAGGTCAAATCAAGTTATCATACCTACCTGGATACTTTTCATGGGATTCCAAGAAGTTGTGGGAGGTTGAAGGGGGTCCTCAATAAGCACTTTTGGGTGTTGGTTCAAAACTCTAATGTCAGAGGTTTATGAATAATATTTAAAATGCCAATGCACCTAAAACCCTTAAAAACCCATATTTTGGGACTTGATTGGATATAATAGGTTAAAAATTCACCCAAATTAAATAATTTGACCCCAAGACCTGAAGTAAAGTTTTTGGCAACTCCATGAGGATCAGAGCCATGGAGTCATATTGTCTAGAATCCAAACAAATGGAGTATAGGACCAATTTGAAAATTTATTGCATTTTTAGGTTTTGAAGATGATAAAAATATGATAATCACTTTGGGAGGTATCTTGGGACTTGAGTTAACACTCAATGCCATTTTCATATCTTGGAAATATTCACAAGTGCCTCTACCATCTCTCTCTGTTTAGCCTATCTAAACTAGCATCTAGAATGACATAGTAGACAAAGTGGAAACTCAAGTTTGGTGGCCTTTTATTATGTTTCTAATTAATCCAAGCATATTACATGTCCTAACACATGTAAAAATAACCTTGGTATGGATCAGTTGGGGAAGATTGAAAGATTCTAGTACTAAGTGTCAAAATAAGCCAATTAGAGAGTGATCATGGTTGCAAAGTGATGATGAGCTTGTGTAAGAGAATTTCATGATCAAGAAAACTCCCAATGTAAGTGGAATAATCTTTGTAACTCATTCTTCTCCTCACACATGTGAAATTTTTCTACCACTTACTTTGGAGAGCTCAAGAAAGCCATGATGAAGGCAGTTTCTAAAAGGATAAATGATTGAGAGAATTATTACACCACACTTGGAAGAGGAGGCTAATTTGGGATATGATAAAGTAAAATTAAGTTTCATGACTCTTCTTACACCTCATACACATGTATTTCAACTGATCCTCACCTTTGGACACTTGTCCTTCTTCCTCTTTAATTTCTCCTTTAACTCTCATCTTTCAAGTTCTATAAGTATGAGCCATTTTGGCTATTGAAAGGGATTCCAACTCTTGTCATGACAAAGCCCTACCAAAATTTTACCTTGAATTGTACTTAAGATAATGATAAGAAAGATGGTTATACTCTAAGTCCATTTTCACTATGTTTTGAAGTGATCCATCTTGAATGTCAAGTATAGATTGAGTTCATCTTGTTTTCATGTAATCCTTGAATGTGTTGCTAAAAATGACTTCTCTCCTTATGGGTTTCATGAAGTTTATGCTACTGTAATAGAATATTGAAGTGTGTATGAGTTTTTTAGGGTCATATATAACCTTTCCATCACTTTCCTTCATTTTTTGAGTTGGTGTTTGCCTTCATGAGAAACACTAATGCTAGGGAGCTCGATTAATGGTGTTGAGGCCAGTTTGTTTGTCTTAGTTCATTATGAAAATTCCAAGTGTATGAATGGAAGTAACTCTTGGTGTATTACATCCTATTTTAGGATTTATTTATGTATATTTCTCTCTTTTTTCACCCATAATAGGTAGTTTTAGTAGCAAAAGCACATCAAGTCATATCTAGGGAGCTAACCCTTATAATCTAGAGATTCATCTCTTTTATAAGTTCACCCACAACTTGAGATATGATTAAATGTTGTATCAAATTATAGGAGCTTCATAGAGTTTCCTAGGGTGCACAATTTTATGACAACATTACATTCACAAGGTACTATTAAGTCATTTTATCCCATGACTATCATACATAGTCAAGTTAATGAGATAAACTAAGGTCTTTAACATATCCATGGTGTTTTGGTCATGAGATTGAGAGTTTAAAATCACACCCATAATGAGAAAATTCAATTAAAGGTCTTGAATTTGATGGAAAAAAGACTATCTTAGTTAACATAGTCACTCATGCAAAAAATTTACCATTATTATGCACCTATAGGTGCTTGGAGGAGATTACCACATTGGAGTGGAAGTTTTGAAACATGTTTCAGGTTTATCATAGTGATTAATATGCATTTTAAGATAATTTTAAGGAATTATAGTGATTAAGTATCATGCATCATATATTGTTTGGGGAATATTCATACTCCCAATCTGTATATAGTTCACCATGCACCTACAGCCTTTAATGATGATGTCATGACATGATGAAGGAATTTATAATGGTTTCAAATTACTGGAGGTGTGAGGAATAAATTTTAAGTTTTTGGATGAATTTAATATTCATTAAAGGCCTAAATATATGCATATTGTCCACATTCTTCCCATTACCTACATATACTAAAAATTAACATCTACATGTGACTTGGCATAGAGTTTTAGGGTACTTATATGAAGTGTTAAACATGTGGTGAGATCTTATTTGAGTCTTGATATGATAATAATATCATGATAGACTTACTTTGAATATGAGATTGTTAAACTAGGTTTAAATTTACTCCTAAAATATATGACTATATTTCAGGCCCCTTATCCTTAAAAGGGCAAAATAAAGCACCTATGTGTTTTAGGGGTAGCATAAAATAAAGTCTCAAAGACCTCTAGTACCTTCAATTGAGTAGGTTTTATAGCATCTAGCAAGGACACGACCCTTTCAAGGTTTGAAGGGCAAATGACAAATGGGAGGTGGTTTTTAGAGAGGCTAAAAAACCACTTTATACACTAACTACAACTAGATGTCACCTATAGGAATTTGAGATCTTAGGCAACTTTATTTCCTAAGTTGATAATCTAAGACATATCCTCAAGGATATTTGTACTCATTGATTGAAAAGGGGTTTCAAGGAGTAAATAGTCACCTAAGGATAAATTTTATACTATGTTGTGCCTTCCTTTAACATCTATAGGTATTTTCCACTACAAAATGTTATTGGCAATTTGAGAGTGTCATGAGTATTCATTGATGTCAAATGTACAAACATTAATGATAAAAGCACAATGATGATGAACTTAAGAAGTTTTTGCATTACCAGAGTAAATTAGGTTTCTAAAACAACTTTACTTAGTTCAATTTCATAATCTAAGCAGTCTTAAGAACCTGAATGAGTCTAGTAGAGTTGATTGGGTTTCTAGAATGACTTAACTACTCTCATATTTATAAGTCAAGCAATGTGAAGAACCCAAATGGGTCAAAGAAGAGTTAATCAGGGTTATGGAACAACTTTACTTCATTCTTCTTTATAAGTTGAGTAAAGTCAAGAACCCAAATGGGTCTAGCTGAGTTAATCAGTTTTTTAGAATGACTTTACTTCATTAATGTTTATGAGTTGAGCAACATCAAGAACCCAAATGGGTCTAATGAATTTAATTAGGTTTATGGAATGACTTTACATTATTCATGTTTATGAGTTGAGTAATGTCAAGAACCTAAATGGGTCTAATGAAGTTAATCAGGGTTATGGAATGACTTAACTTCTTTTGAACTTATAAGTCAAGAAATAATGAGAACCCAAAAGGGCCTTGAAAGAATTATTTCACAAAAATGGTTAAGACTTTTTTGAAAAATTGTATTGAACAAAAATTTTAAAGGGGTCATTGCAAGAATTCTGAGGGCAAGTGGACTTGAACAAAGTTTATGAAGGGTAAGTGGACCATTAAAAAAATGCCAAAGGGATCAAGAAGTCTAAAGAGTAAGTGGACCGTTTTAAAAATCTGAAGTGATCATTTCAAGAAATCAAAAGGGCAAGTGGACCCTTGCAAAATTCCTAAAGGGTACCTTATAAAAAGTCTGAAGGGCAAGTGGACTCTTACAAAAGTCCCAAAGGATACCTTGAAATGTTTTTGAATGGCAAGTGGATTGTTTAAAGGTTCTAAAGGGCACATTTGAAAAGTTCCAAAAGACAAGTGACCTAAAACAAAAGTTTCAAAGGGTATATTGTAGTAGTTTTGGATGACATTTTAAAGATGAAGCTAAGTAAAAATGTTGAAGGGATATTTTCAAAAAGGTTGAAGGGTATGTGGACCTTTACAAAAAAGCTAAAGGGAACTTGAAAAATTATTTTGGGGAAATTGTTCACAACAATTCTTTCAAAGAAATTGTCCTGAAGAGCCCTTAGGAAAAAGCCCACAAAAATTTGTTCAAAGAAGAAAGGTCACTTACAACTTTTCCAAATGGTAAGTGTGAAGTCGTATAGGGTATTCTCAAAGGGTCAAGGTAGGTTAAATATCAAGCAAGTTTGAAGAGATTGATGAAGGGGAAGCAAAACATAAATGCTGAATAAATTGAGATGAATCCAAAGTGTTAAAGTTTAAAAATCAAGCCAAGATGAAGTAATGCATTGTCAAAAACCTGACAAAAGGTGGATTGCTTAAGAATAAGTCATGCATCTTCAAGAACTTGACAAATTAAGTCAGTTAAAAAATTTTGGTGTGATGAGTGAATAAAATGAATCAGTTTTTCTTGTAAAAATGGTTATTCTTTTGAAGTCTTCTATATATTTCAAATATTGTAATCAAGATTTTATGATGAAAAATTCCAAAGTGATGAAGAATAGGGAAGACAAATAGTTATATTCATTTTTTAGAATGAGAGGAGTTTAAGCTATAGGTGAAAAAATATGAAACTCATCCAAGCATGGATGAGTAGTATCAAATTGGAGAATATATGAGTGTCAAATAGATAAATTTAGACATAGAGAAAGGGTGAAAGAAGAGTGAAGGATACATGAAAGTGTGTTAAAGTGGAAATGAGTAGTTTTAGATTGGACCTACAATAAATAATAAAGACTTGGATTCTTTTATGAATTTGATTCATTAACTTGAATTGTAATTCAAGTATCTGATTGGTTGGTGCCTTCAAATTTAACTGGGTTGGTGCTCAATATAGGGAGTGGGTGCTTTCTTAGATTTTGTGCTCTTAAAGTTAGGGGATTGTTTTATCCTTGGGATGGGTGTCCTTAAATGTAACCATTGAAGTTCAGTCAGTGAGACAAGCTTTATGAGGCTAGATTAGAATAGTAGATTCTAGCAACATTCTCACCATGGTTTTTCCCTTTGTGTTTCCATGTATAAATTATGTGTTATGTGTTATTCTTATTTTCATGTGATATATTTCTTTGATTTGTTTAACTTTCATCTTGAAATTTGTAAGTAACCAAGTTTTGATATCTATTGATTCACCCCTCCTCTCAGTAGATAGGTGTGTTTAACAATTGGTATCAGATCCATAGGTTCCTAGTGAGAATCTTAATAAGCTCAAGTGAATCTTAGAGTTTGAACACAAAATGACTAGTTATGAAGGAACTTCATCAAACAAGGCACCTTTGTTTGATGGGTCTAACTATGACTTTTGGTACATAAGGATGGAGGCGTATTTGACTTCTTTAGGGTTTGATGTCTAGATGTTAGTCAAAAATAGATACACACCCCCTAAAGTTCCTCTTACTAATTAGGTAGTGAAAAAGGCATGTGAAAAAAATGCTAAAGCAAAGAATACCATTCTTTATGGATTGTAAAATAATGAGTTTGTCAAAGTGATTCAGCATCAAATATGACTTTATAGCCATTATCACATATATATATAATTTGATTGAAGTAAATAATATATATTATCTCATGGGAAAGATTGATGAGAGCTGGTTATGGCATAGAAGGATGGGCCATATTAACTTTGATAATTTAGTCAAAGTAAGTTCTAACAAATGTGTAAGACACATTCCAAAGATATTCAAGCCTGTAGACACATCATGTAGAGAACGTCATCTCAATAAGTAGACTAGAGTCTCATTTCAATCTAAAGAATATTCAAATATAAATCCTCTATAGATAGTTCATACTGATCTTTGTGGACCAACCAAGACAAGATCTAAAGGAGTGTATTACTTCATGTTGTTTGTAGATGACTACACTATAATAACATCAATAAATTTATTAAAGAAAAAGTCTCAAGCCTTTGAGAGATTCAAGATCTTTAGAGCCATGGTTGAAAATGAAATTGGCATAAAGATCAAGTGCCTCAGATCTGACAAAGGTGGTGAATTCATAGAGTAATATGAGAATCATGGAATTAAAAGACACTACTCAATTACAAGAACTCCATAGCAAAACAAAAGTGGTTGAAAGAAATAACAAGACTATTAAGGAGATGGCTAGAACAATGCTAAAAGAAGCTAACTTATCAGATGGTTATTGGAGAGAGGTAGTCAAGACAACCATATAAATCTTGACCCAAGTTTAGTTGAGAGTAAACAATGATAAGACTCTATACAAACTGTGGTATGGAAAGCCTACTTCCATCAAGTACTTCAAAGTCTTTGGCATTAAATGCTATATTTGAAGAAAGGATAAAAATATAGGAAGTTTTGAATCAAGGTGTGACAAGGGAATATTTCTTGGTTATTCTACTCATATAAAATCTTATGTTTGTTACAATAAAAGACTTCATAATATAGTAGAGATAATTCATGCTAAAGTTGAAGAGAATCTCAATGAAGTGACTAAACTTATAAAGGAGACTAGTATTGAAGAGATGAAAGAAGAAGAGGAGGATGAAATGCCAGATAATGAATAAGAGTTAAAAAAAAATGAAAATATGCCTCCCAGGTTTGTTGAAAAGGATCATCCTAAGGAGTAGATCATTGGAGACATGCAAGGAGTCCAAACAAGGAGAATAGTAGTAAGTAAGTTTTACTTTACTATCTAAAATTAAGCCCAAAAACTATGTTTAGGCTAGCAAAGCTAAGGAGCTAAGTCAAATAGAAAAGAATAAAACTTGGTAGCTAGTCCCAAGACCGACATACAAGAATGTCATAGGTAAAAAATGGGTCTTTAAAAACAATTTGAATGAAGATGGAGCTATTGTGATAAATAAATATAGACTTGTGTGCAAAGGATATGCTCAGGTAGAAAGAATTTACTTTGAGGAGACATTTGCCCCAATGGTAAGATTGGAAGCCATCAGAATGTATTTAGAATTCTTAGTATTTAAGAAGTTTAAAGTCTATTAAATGGATATTAAGTTATATTTCTTGAATGGAACCTTGGAAGAAGTCTATATTCAACAACCTAAAGGTTTTGAATTGATAGATACAGAAGACTATGTGTGTAAACTAAAGAAAGCACTATATGGTCTAAAACAAGCACCTAGAGCATGGTATTCAAGGCTAGATCAATATTTGTAACAACATGGTTTTATCAAAGGATGTGCAAACAATAAATTTTATGTTAAGTTTGAAAATAGACATATGTTGATCATAGTTTTCTATGTTGATGACATCATTTTTGGTGGCAACAACAATATGTGTAAAGAGTTTGCAAATCAAATGCAAAAGGAGTTTGAAATGTCCATGTTGGGATAACTTTCATTTTTTATTAGCTTATAGGTTATATAATCCAAATAAGGGATATTTATATCTCAGAGTAAGTATGCAAAAGAAATGCTCAAGAATTTTGGTATGGAGGATAGCAGACTAGTTAGCACTCCCATGATAACTAGATGTAAATTGAACAAAGGTGATGAATCACCTAAAGTGAATCATACAATGTATATGTCAATGCTTTGTATTTTTATATATCTTACTATGACAATACCATACATTATGCAAGTTGTATGCATGGTTACCAGATTCTAAGCTACACCAAAAGAAACACATTTAAATGTAGTAAAGAGAATCTTTAGATATATCTAAGGTACAATAGACTATGGTTTATGGTACCCTTCAAGTGATGATTTCACTTTCTTAGAATACATAGATGTTGATTAGGTTGGAAGCACAGATGATAGAAGAAGCAGTCATGATGGTGCATTCTTCCTAGGTAATAGGCTTGTCTCATGTTTGAGCAAAAACAAGAGTCAGTTACTCTATCTATAATAGAAGCATAATATGTTGTATTAGTGGCATGTTGCACACAAGTGTTGTGGATGAAAAAAACACTAAAAAACATAGATGTGGAGTTTAAAGGACCAATTCACATTCTGTGTGACAATTCAAGTGTTATAAATATATCCAAGAATCTAGTGATGCATTCTAAGACAAATCATATATCAATTAAGTATAATTTTATAGAAGATAAGGTTGTTGATCAAGAGGTTACATTGGAATATGTACCAACACAAGATCAAATTGAAGATATATTTGCTAAACCTCTATCTAATGACCAATTTGAATATTTGAGACAATGGTTGGGAGTAGTGGATCCCACACCACATCACTAGTTTCTAGTGATAGGGCATGAATCCAGGGGGAGTACTAAAGAAACATTATTAACTCCTATAATAAGAGAAAAGGTAGCCTATTGAGAAATTTGTAGTCCCTTAGTTGATGACAAAGGAGGTGATAAAGGGGAGCTAATGTACTAGTGCCTAGGGGGAGTTCCTCACAAAGTATTTTCACCTATCAGGTCCATGGATCAAAAACAACCAAGATACCAAAAAAGGCATAAATTTTTGATCGATTATGGGAAATACTCTTTGTCATTAATGTTAAAGGGGGAGAAAGTAGAATGGAGATAAAAGAGTTAAGGCATCCTGATGATGAGTGATGAGTTACCATCAATGATAAAGGGGGAGATTGTTGGTAAATTGAGAGTGTTATGAGTTGTCATTAATGTCAAATGTAAAAACATTAATGATAAAGGCATAATGATGATGAACTTAAGAATATTTTGCATTTCTAGAGTAAATTAGGTTTTTAGAATAATTTAGTTTAATTTCATAAGCTAAGTAGTCTCAAGAACCCAAATGAGTCTAGAAGATTTGATCAAGTTTCCAAAATACTTAACCACTCTCATCTTTATAAGTCAAGTAATGTGAATAACTCGAATGGGTCAAGGAAGAGTTAATTAGGGTTATAGAAAAACTTTGATTAATTATTTTTTTATAAGTTGATCAAATTTGTGAACCCAAATGGGTCTAGGTGAGTTAATTAGATTTATGGAATGACTTTACTTCATCCATGTTTATGAGTTGAGCAATGTCAAGAACCCAAATGGGTATAATGAAGTTAATAGAGGTTATGGAATGACTTTACTTCATTCATGTTTATGAGCTGAGGAACGTCAAGAACTCGAATGGGTCTAATGAATTTAATTAAGGTTATGGAATGAATTAACTTCTTTTGAACTTATAAGTCAAGCAATATGGAGAACTCAAAATGGTCTTGAAAGAATTATTTTAGAAAAATGGTTAAATCTTTTTCAAAAATTGTCCTGAATGAAAATTTTGAAGGGGTTATTTCAAAAATTCCAAAGGGAAAGTGGACCTAAACAAAGGTTTTGAAGGGTAAGTGGAATATTCCAAAAATGTTGAAGGGATGTTTTCAAGAAGTTCGAAGAGTAAGTGAACTATTTCAAAGAGCTAAAGGGATCATTTTAATAAATCTAAAGGGTGAGTGGACCCTTGAAAAAATCTAGAAGGGTACCTTGCAAAAAGTTTGAAGGGTGAGTGGACTCTTGAAAAAGTCTAAAAGGGTACCTTTAAAAAAGTTCAAAGGGCAAGTGGACTGTTCAAAGGTTATGAAGGGTACATTTGCAAAGTTCCAAATGGCAAGTGACCTAAAATAAAAGTTTTGAAAGGTATGTTGTAGTATTTTTGAAGGTTTTTTGAGATGAGTCCAAGAAAAAATGATGAAGGGATATTTTCAAAAAGGCCAAAGGTTATGTGGACCTTTACAGAAATGTTGAAGGGCACTTGATCAATTCTTTCAAGGAAATTATCTGCAACAATTATTTTAGAGAAATTATCCTGAAGATCCCTTGACAAAAAGCTCACAATAATTTGTCTGAAGAAGAAAGGTCACTTGAAAATTTGCCAAAGGGTAAGTTTGAATTAATTTAGGGAATTCTCAAATGGTCAAGATAGGTTAAATACCAAGAAATTTTGAAGAGATCAATGAATGGGAAGCAAAACATAAATGCTAAAGCAATTGAGATGAAGCCAAAGTGCCAAAGTTTAATGATCAAGATAGGATGAAGTAATGCATTGTCAAAAACCTAAAAAAAGGTGGATGTCTTAAGGATAAGTCATGCATCTTCAAGAACCTAACAATGTAAGTCAATAAAAAAACTTTGGCATGATGAGTGATGAAAATGAAACAGTTCTTGTGAAAATGGTTATTCTTTTGAAGTCTTATATATGTTTCAAATGTTGTAATCAATATTTTATGATGAAAAATTCCAAAGTGACGAAGACTAGGGAATACAAATAGTTATATTCATTTTTTGGAATGAGATGAGTTTGAGCCATAGGTGTAGAAATATGAAACTCATTTGAGCATGGAGGAGTAGTGTCAAATAGATAAATTCAGACATAGAGAAAGGGTGTAGGAAGAGTGAAGGATACACAAAAGTGTGTTGAAGGAGAAATGAGAAGTTGAATATTAGAATTGAAATAAAGAATAGATACTTGGATTCTTTTATGAATTTGATTCATTAACTTGAATTGTAATTCAAGTATCTAATTGGTTGGTGCCTTTAGATTGAATTGGGTTGGTGCTTAGTATAGGGAGTGGGTGATTCCTTAGAGTTTGTGCTCTTAAAGTCAGGGGATTTGTGTCTCCTTGGGATGGGTGTCCTTAAATTTAACTAGTGAGGTTTAGTTAGTGAGACAAACTTTGTGAGGCTGGATTAGAATAGTAGATTCTAGCAACATTCTCACCATGGTTTTTCCCTTTGTGTTTCCATGTATAAATTAGGTGTTATGTGTAGTGCTTCTATGAATTTGATATATTTCATTTATTTGTTTAAGTTTTAATTTGTTTAAATTTCATCTTGAAATTTTTATGTAACTAGGTTTTGAGATCTACAGATTCACCTCAGTAGATAGGTGTGTTCAACAAATGTCCACCTACAGCCTGCCTATAAGTACCATAAAGCCTTAAGGTTATTTTGGAGGATTATGAGAATATAGAAATAAATACATACCTTGGAAGGTGAAATAGAGTTTTTTCAAGGATTATCAAAAGGGGCATAACATATTTTATAATGAAATATGTTACCTATAGGTCTTGATAGTTCTAATACAATCAACTATAAGTGACTGACTGTAGACAATGAGCAATTTGAGGGATTTGAGGGGTTAGTAGTGATTAGGAATAAAAGGAATGAGCCTAAAAAAGTGTTGGATTTTTCAAAGAGACATTGGGGAGGTTGAAAACATATTTCTTAAACTAAATGGTGACAAGAAACCTACAAGTTCCACTGTTAAGGACATAGTTAGGGTAGTACACTTAGTCACCTAGGTAAGAGGGTAAAGGGAATGATAAATATTAGGGATGAAAAAAATGAATTAAAAAAATGAAAATTTTAATATATATAAACCATAATAGTGTTTATACCCTATGTTCAATCCCAAGTCCTACAATCATGCACCTACAAGTACCTTTACAATGTAAAACACAATCAAGTTACACTCAGTCCTGACTAAACTATTGTATGGGGAAGTGAAGTAGGGGATTAGAGTGATGAGATGGAATGACATCACCTATATTATAGTCAATATAGTTTCATTTATCTATCATGATGGAGTTATAACAATTAGATGGGACTAAATGATGAAACACATAGTCTACTCTCTAAAACCTCTATGTATAGTCTACTTATGAAGGAGTTTGTCTCATAATTTTACACTTTTAAAGGGTATATGCATATGAAAAAGAGATTATTTTTTTTGTGAGATGTAATAAAAATTTGTAGAGTGTCTTCCAATATTCATTATATCTAAGATAATAGGGTAAGTACCCCCTTATTTTGTCTTAGATAAGGGGTACTTCCCCTTATATAAGATTGGCAGGTTTTGGTGAGTGAGGTATAAGATATGAACTATGAGATAAGGTGACCTAGTTATAATTTGTGAAAGGTTTAAATACATATAAAAAAAAATGAATAAAACCTCACTTAAGGATGGAACCAAATAAAATGCTTAAAACCTTAAAATTTACAGGTGGGCTTATATGGTAGTTTTAGGCATAAAGACCAAGTATGAGATCATTTTACCTTTTATCCATAAGTGAGATTTATAATGGATTAATATAGGTTTTTAGAATCATATCATATTTTTTTGATCTATTTATATTTAAGTAAACTTAGATGTATGGCCTAAACCATAAGAGTGCAAGTAAGTCTATTAGGAAAGGATTAGGCCTAATGCCCAAAGAGGAGGTAATTTACACTTTTGGCCTTAGATATGAATTTAAAACTATTGTAACATGTTAATAAGGTAACTATAGGTATTATAAAACATCAAAATTGTATGGGAATCCATAAAAAAACATTTTAAGCTCAAAACCCACTCAAACCTGTAGGAAAGTGAAGGAGAAGCTCGATAAGGTGATTTCAAGTGTTCACATCACTCTTTATGATTTAAATGGGAATCATATAAGTTAATAAGACTTATAATATGTCTATATAAATAAATTTTTGGCATTATATTGAAATGCCAATGTTAGGTTCTTATAAATAAACCTTAAGAGTGGAAACAAACCTAAAACCCTCCAAAACCCTTACTAGAGACCCGATGGAGAAAATGGAGTTGTAAAGTTAATTTAATGGCATATTTTGACCATGAAATCTATTAAAAATTTTATATGACTCACTCAAACTCCCTCACATGCTTTTTGGTTGTACAAAATTGTACAAATAGGGGGTAAAATAGGGTATTTTTTACCATTATTTATGTTATGTAGGATACAGGAGGATTCTAAAGATGAAATAAATTTTGGATGGAATATTTATAATTTTTATAAATAAATATGGTAATTTCATGCCTTGAATAAATTCATAAGGTTTTGAATAATAACCCTTATTTTAGCTAGTCAAAATTGCCCTATTGGACAAGCTAGTGAGAAGAATGGGAAAATTTAAGTGAGATGAATTAAAGTTTCCCTAATGATTATAAATAAATGTAGGGTATTTAAAGGTTTAATTCACTCCATCCCATGTATTTTAATGATAAACTAATGTAATTTTGAGGCCAAGTGTACAGGGTGCATGAAAGAGGAGTTTTCTTGACTGCAGATGATGATAGCTCCTTTCTAGATGATCCTAGAGGACCATGCTTATAACCAATGCATGGAGAGTAATATATAATGTACTAAAACTTATTTATAATAATTTTAACTTTTTATAATTATTTATTTTGTGTTTAAACAAGGTCAATCATGGAGGTAGTTTTTCTAAGCCAAAATGAGGAGTTTTATGCCATTTTGCAAAATTTTGAGGACTTGGATGGAAACTTGGGCTTATTGACCTTGAATTATTCATCCCATATCATATTATAATGCATGAGTAACTAATTTTATTATATTGAAAAGTTTCCTTATGACCCTTGGACTTATCTCTTCTCCTCTCTCTCTCAAGTTCTATAAGAACTAGCCATTTTGGCCATTATAACTCATGATCCACTTGAGTATGGTGAAGCCCTACTAAAATTCATACCATTTTATTGATAATACTATTGAGATTTTACCTCTTCATTACTATTCTTATCATGTTTTACTTGAATGTTTCATTTTCTTAGTAAAGACTATGGATTCCTTAACATGTTTCATTATTGTATCCTATTTACAGTTGGAAAGCTTCTTCTTGAAGGGCATGTGAAGTGTTCTAGGAAATTTCAAGGATTGAATGAGTTATATTTTAATTATTACCATTCAAGGCAAGCTTTGAACATTCATTTATAACCTCACAATTTAACATTGATGCGAGAAGATGTAGATTGAAGGAGTGTATGTTTAGTTTGTCTCTTGATTTCATGTGTAACATGTTGTTGGTTGGAAGTCATCATTAATTTTTGTGTATCAGCTCCCTTAGGTTATTTTTATTTTAGTTATCTCTCTCCCTTTTCAACCCCCAATTTTAAGTTTAGTTGTGATCCAAAGTGGTACATCAATGGAGCTAACCTTATCTAGAGATTCACCTCATCCTTATGCTACCCACAAACCTAGATGTGTTTCAATTATGATACTTGGATGAGGAGATATTTTCCATCTCCTCAAAGGGTGAAAATCCAATTGACAATAGTTTTTAACACACTTTGTGTGAATCTTGGTCCTAGAAGTTGAGATATATTTGGTATTGTCTCTCAACAATTAGCTTGATAATCGAAGAGGATGTGGTCAAGAGGTCCCTAGAAATTTCATTCACAAGGTGAGAGATGCCTTATATTTGGTCAAAATAGAGTGGGCACCTATTAAGAGAGCCAATTGAAAAAGGATTACAAATGAGATACTAGATGTGAGTGGTTTTATTTCATCCTTGGAAAATAAGCTAAGCATTCATGATAGATATCCTTAACAAGTCTATAAAACTTCATATACACTTCCCCAAGTTTTCTATTAGCCATATTTTATACCTACTCATGATCCTAATCAAAATTTTCAAAGTCTCCTTTTCCAAATCAAGTGGAAGAGAGAGTTGAAAATACTAGCCTTATGTTTGAAGCAAACCTTAATGGAGAAATTGATTTGGCCAATAAGAAAATACAATAGTCCAACTTAGTATAAAAATAAGTGGAATTCAGGCCCTCATTTCCCTCTCACATTGCATCACCACCACCTCAAAAAGAGACTTATAATCCTAACACCCTAAGCTAAAGTAAGATGGTGGAATCATGGGGAAATAAAGAAGATAAAAGTTTGGTTGATAATGAGTGTGAAGTTTTGAATGAAGTTGATCCTTTGAAAGTTCCTCCCCCGCTTCCTCAAGAAACCTATTATCCTCCATATGAATCCCCTTATATTTCTCATCCTCATGATGATGCATATCAACTTCAAGAGAGAATTTTGCAAGAGAACCTGACCAAGAAAATTGAAGAGTTAGAGTCAAGGATGAAGCTACTAAGTCAAGGTGTGATGGAAGGTTTAGACCCAAAATAATATATTATGCATAAACACACCCCATACACCTTTTCTAAAGAGAGTCCTCAAGCTAAATCATATGTGAATGAAGTGATTTTTAGGTGGAAGGAAGAAAATCATGTTGTTTTAGTCCAAGGTCTTCCTCCCCTTCCTCAAGAGCCCCCTACATTTCACTCTCAATCTGATTTTGAGTTCTATATGCCACCTCCACCAACTAGTTCATCTTGTCCTCACCCCAAAACCCTTTTCCTTGATGGACCTATGGTATAGGAGCCTAAAGAGGAGTAGTTGGTTGATAAGGAAAGAGAAATCTTGCTTGGAGAAAACATACCTCCTTGGAAACCTCATTAGGCTAGGTCACATGATTTTAAGATGTCTAGTATTGAAATCACTATGAAGGATAAAGAGATGAAAAAGCTTGAATCCCTTGAATAATACTCTACATATGATCAAAAATTTATATATGATCACCTACAATGTGAAGATGAATGTAATTTTATGGATGGATAACAATTTCAAGTCTTTCCCAAAGAGGTTGTAACCCTAGAAATCTCTCTTGAGACCAATGTGAAAGATGTTGTTCTTGAAGATGATCTAATACCTTATCTTGTTTTGAATCACCATTAAATGCATTAGATCTTGAAGAACACCAGCTTGATGACTTCACACATCAAGAAGATAATATTGAAGAGGTAGTGGTTATAGAGGATGAAGAGGACAAAGATGATTAGAATATACAAATGAAGCTCTTTCAAGAGCTTGAAGAGCTTTGCCAAGTTGAGGGCCAAGTACATGACAAGGTGAATAAAGAATCTTACATGGAGGATAATGATAAAAATTGCATGACTTATGTAAAGCTCATTAATGAGATATAAAAACTTACAGCTAAGAAGAAACCTAATCTTATTGAGAGCCCTATGGAATTAAATAATGAGGTTGTAATTAAAAATCCACATGAGAGGGATAAGGATATTTGGATATAAGAAGAGTTCATTTATATACCCAATCTATTTGAAGTTGCCTATTTTTTAATAAACATCATGCCAATGAAGTTGGAAAACATCATGATAAATTTGGAGGCATCAATGCTAAAGGACAAAAGGCTACATGTCTCACTAAATCCTTCATGTCATGAAGCAATAAGAGTTTAAAATTTCCCTTTTAATCTAGGAGGGAGTTCTCATCTCAGGTTAGTTAGTGTTTGAGTTATCTAGTTTAGTTTGGTGTGTGTGTTTCATAAGTGGTCATGAAGCACACGTGTGTTTTCTTTTACTTTTTGTGTGTGTTTTGTTTCATGTGGTTAAGGTAGTCATTGGTCTTGCCTTGATCAAATATTGTAGGCTATGTTCAAATCCTTCATGTTTATATTAGACTTCAGATGACTCTTAATCCCAATGGACTAATAGAGCTACTGGTCTAGTTAGCATAGCAGGCATGCTACCCCAATGAGTCACCAATTTATTGACCAAATTTGACTTTTAGGTCGAATTGGGGCACCCCTAGGTAAAAAATTGAGGTTTAAGTGTTTTATGGGTTTAATGTTTGGTCATAAGGTATATCATAGGTTATTTAATGTTATTCAATGTTATATTAGCCTTGGTCACTTATTTTATTAACCAACATGTCCTTTTAAGTCATTTTAGGGGTCAAAATTGAGCATTTAATGAGTTGTACAAATTTATTGAGAAGTGTGAGGATCCCAAAAGATGATGTCACATCCCATGTGTCTTAAGAAGTCTTAATTAACTAAAACCAACTAAAAAGTGGTAGGTTCCTAAGAAAAAGGTTAGTTTTCTTGAGAAAAGAGAGGAAAATGGATCTTTTATGGCTCATTAGGAAGTGTGACATGTGGGATAAAAGCATGGTATGTCTATTAAACTTACCTAGGCTTAGTTTCACATTTTAAGTGCTCTATAAGTGTCATTTTTGGCCCAAAACTATTCTACTTCTTTTTCACCCTTCTTGGCAAGCAAAAGTGACCTATAGGTTTGTACTTATTATGGTCAACACAAGAGAAAAATTCTCTTAGGGGTGTATTCTAAACTCAGTCAGATTCCATTTGATATTTGGTTGTAGAGGAATGGTGTGTGATCTTTATGAACCAGTCCTAATAAGTTGACCTTTCAAATTTGCTTACTAATCTATATACCCTATAGGTTTTTCCTTGGTTTGAGTAGCTCCATACAATCCAATTGCTTATATTGGTTTTATATGATTTTGAATATGTAACCTCATGTCTCTCATGATTTTTTTTTTAATTTCAAGGTGGTAGGATGAGTCAAGTAGCTCAAAGTTGTAAGAGGATACAATTTTGTGAGTTGTAGGCTATTTTCAACATTTTTGGGAACTTTATGCTTGACCATGGTTTAAGGGGGAAAAATTATGTTTATTTACATATTTCCAAAGTGATATTGATTTTCCATTCACCTTTCAATCTCATTTTCAAAGAAAATATTCTATGAATTGCATTCACAAGGTACTATTCAGTCAGTTGATCCCACGATTGTCATACATAGTCAAGTTACTGAGCTAAGATGAAGTATTTAACATATTTATGGTGTTGTGTTCATGATATTTAGAGGTTAAAATAACTCCCATAATGATAAAAATCAAGTAAAGGTCTTTCATTTTATGGAAGAAGAACTGTCTTAGTTAACATACTCATGCAAAAAGTCTACCATTATTGTGCACCTATAGGTGCTTGGAGGACATTACCATGTTGGAGTGAAAGTTGTAAAACATGTTTCATGTTTCTCATAGTGATTAATATTTATTTTAAAATAATTCAAAGGATTTAGAGTGATTAAGTATCATACATCATATATTTTTTGGGGAATATTCATACCACCTACCTATATACAGTTTGCCATGTACCTATAGCCTTTAATGATGATGTCATGACATGATGAAGGCCTTTATAGTGGTTTTAAGTTATTGGAGGTTTTAATAATATATTTTAAGTTTTGGGATTAATCTACTATTCATGAAAGGCCTTAATCAATGCATATTGTCCACATTCTACCCATTGCCTGCATATACTAAAAATCAACATCTATAGGTGACTTGACAGAGTTATAGGTACTTATATGAAGTGTTGAACATGTGTTGAGATATTTTTTGAGTATTGATATGTTTATAATATCATGATATACTTATTTTGAATATGAGGTTGCTGAACAAGGTTTAAAATCACTCCTAAAATGCATGACTATGTTGCAGGTCCCTTATCCCTAAAAGGGAAAAATAGAGCATCTATGGGTTTTAGGGGTAGTATAAAACATAGTATCAAAGACATCCAATACCTTAAATTGAGTAATTTTTATATGATATATCAATTAAAATACACTTGTAAGGTTTAAAGGGAAAATGACAAATGGGAGGTGGTTTTTGGAGGCTAAAAAACCACTTTTATACACTAACTACAATCAAATGTGACCTACATGAATCTGAGCTTTTAGGCAACTTTATTTACTAAGTTGAAAATATAAGACATATCCTCATGTGTAGGTGTCCTAATTAATTTAAAAGAGTTTTAAATTAGAAAATATTCACCTAAGGATGAATGTTATACTATGTTTTGCCTTCCTCTAGCATCTACAGGTCTTTTCCACCACAAAATGTCCACCTATAGCCTACTTATAGGTGCTCATAGAGCCTTGAGGTGATTTTAGAGGATTATGAGCCTATATACCTAAATACCTAAATTTGAAGGTGAATTTTTTTTTAAAGGACTATCCAAAGTTTCATAACACATTTTACAAGGAAATATGTTACCTACAGGTGTTGATAGTTCTAATACATTTAGATGTAAGTGACTAAAAGCATACAGTAAGCAATTTGAGTGTTTTGAGGAGTTGGTAGTGCTTAGGAATAAAAGGAATGAGCCAAAAAAAGTGTGGTATGTTTAAAATATACCCTGGGGAGGTTGAAAACATCTTTCTTAAACTAAAGGGTGACAAGAAACCTATAGGTTCCACTGTTAAGGACAAAGTCAAGGTAGTACACTTAGTCATCTAGGTAAGAGGGTAAAGGTCATGTAAAAGATTGGGGAAGAAATAAATGAATTAATATAAGGAAATTGTGAATAAAAACAAAAATTAAGAGTGTATAGACCCTATT
Organism: Torreya grandis; assembly: GCA_037957365.1. Classification (NCBI taxonomy): domain Eukaryota; kingdom Viridiplantae; phylum Streptophyta; class Pinopsida; order Cupressales; family Taxaceae; genus Torreya; species Torreya grandis. Next base: position 125,733 of record JARHVA010003269.1, on the reverse strand, counting down.
TTCAGGCCCAAGGCATATAATCATGCAACTATAGGTACCTTTACAATGCAAAACACAGTCAAGTGACACTCAATCTTGACTAAATTCCTGTATAGGGAAGTGAAGTAGAGGATTGGAGTGATGAGAGGGAATTATATAAAATAAATTATGGTAAATATATTTTCATGGAGCTATCATTATGTACTTATAACAAGTAGATGGGCCTAAATGATGAAATACATAATTTACTCTCCAAAACCCCTGCGTACAGTCTACCTGTGAAGGAGTCTGTCTTAGACTTATACACTTTTGAAGGGTATATGAATATGAAAAATTTATGATTTTTATGTGATTGGTCATAAAAAATATTATAATTCCTTCCAATATTAATTATATCTAGGATAATGAGGTAAGTACCCCATGTTTTATCTTAGATAGCGGGGACTTCCCCTTATACAAGATTGGCAGGTTTTGGTGAGTGAGGTATAAAAGATGAACTATGGGATAAGGATACCTATTTAAAAGGTGTGAAAATTTAAAATAAATATTAAAAACATGAGTAATACCTCAATGAATGATGTAACCAAATAAAATGTTCAAAAACTTCAAAGTTGCAAGTAGGCCTATACGACAGTTTCAAGCATAAAGATCGAGTATGAGATCATTTTCAATTTTAGCCCTAAGTGAGTTTTTTAATGGATTAAGATAGGTATTTTAAATCATATTATATGTTTTTAATATATTGATATGAAATTAAAGTCATTTGGATGTTCTAAACCACAAGAATACAGGTAAGTCTACTAGGCAAAGATTAGGCCTAATGCCCAAAGAGGAGATCATTCACACTTTTGGCATTATATATGCATTAAAACCTATTATAACATGTTAATAAGGTCACTAAAGGTATGATAAAACCTCAAAATTATAGTTAAATCCATAAAAAACTATTTTTGAGATCAAAAAACACTCAAACCTGTAGGAAAGTAAAGGAGAAACTCAATAAGGTGATTTCAAGTGTTCACATATCTCTTCATTTTCTTCATGGGAGTTATATAATTTAAAAGGAGTTATAATATGTCTCTATAAATAACTTTATTTCATTATATTGAAATTACAATGTCAAGGTTTTATGAACAAACCTTAATAGTGGGAACATACCTAATATCCTCTAAAACCCTCGTTAGAGACTTGATGGAGAAAATGGAGTTGGAAAGATACTATGATGACATATTTTTACCATGAAACCTATTTTAACTTACATAGGACTCACTTATTCTCCCTTGCATGATTTTTGGTTGTACGAAAATGTATAGACAGGGGGAAAATAGGGTAATTTGACCATTGTTTGTGTTGTGTAAGATATAAGAGGAATTTGAAGATGAAATAAAGTTTTGAGGGAAGATTTATAATTTTTATAACTACATATGGTCATTTAATTCCTTGAAGAAACTCCTACAGGTTCTAAAAATAGCCCTTATTTCATCCAATCAAAACTAGCCTATTGTACAAGCTAGTGAGAAGGATGGAAAACTTCAAGTGAACTAAATTTAAAGTGTCTCTAATGATTATAAAGACATGGAGGGTATTTAAATGTGTCATAAACTCCCTCCCATTTATTTTCATGAGAAAATAATGCCAATTTTGAGTCCAAGTGTGAAAGGTGCATGAAAGAGGATTTTTCTAGACTATAGATGATGATATCTCCTTTATAGATGATCCCAGAGGACCACACATACAAAAAATGCATGGAGAGGCATTTGTGATGTATTTAAACTTATTTATAATTATTGGACCTGGTACTAATTAGTTATGAGGAGTTAAAACAAGGCCAATCATGGAGGCATTTTTTTGAGCTAGAATGAGGAGTTTTATGCCATTTTGCAAAAGTTTGATGACTTAGATAGACACTTGATCTTATTTACCTTGAATGTTTCATACCATATCCTCATCTCATGAATTATTAAATTATTCTCATATATTTTAAACTATCCTTTTGACCCTTTGACTTCTCTCTTCTCTTCTCTCTCTCAAGTTATATGAGAACTATCCATTTTGTCCATTGTAACTCATGTTCCACCTAAGTATGGAAAAACCCTACTCAAATGCATACCATTTTATCAAAAATACTACTGAGGTTTTACCTCTTCATGACTATTATTATGTTTTACTTGAATGTTGGATTTTACTTAATGAAGACTATGGATTCCTTAGTATATTGATTCATTTTTGCATCATATTTGTAGTTAGTGGGGATTCAATGTGAGAGGTTAATGAGGGATTTGATTCCACTTATTTTTATACTAATATGGACTAATTTATTTTATTATTGTAAAACTCAATTTTTCTATCAAGGTTTTCTTCAAACACAAGGCTAGTCTTTTCAACTCTCTCTTCCACTTGATTTAGAAAAGGATGACTTTGGAAATTTTGATTAGGCTCATGAGTAGGGATCAAGTATGGCTGATAAGAAACTTGGGGAAGTGTATATTAAGGTTGATATAATTTTTAAGGATGCCTCTCATGAATTCTTATCTTATCCTCTAATGATGCAATCAAATCACTCACATCTAGCATCTCATTTATAAGCCTTTGCCAATTGGCTCTCTCAATAGGTGCCCACTCTCTTTTGAACAAATCTAAGGCATCTCTTACCTTTTAAATCAAATGTATAGGGAAATATTGACCACATACTATTAGAGTATCAAGATATATCATGTACCTCTCATATCCCAAAATTGTTTTCTTGAAGATGTAAATGGATGGACTTGAGGAGTGGCTAGGTTGACTAGGAGAAGCAAGATATTGAGGAGGTTAGCTCTAGGACTGATATAACTCATGATAAGGATAGATATAGTGTTGATAAGGATCATTTTGGGGTTGTAAATGGTCATTACAATACTGGAAAGAATCATACCAAGGCTGATTACTAACTTACTCTTCTTGATATGGAATGGTACAAGATTTAAATGTCTCACCAACTTATGTAAGACAAATCTCAACACCAAAATTAGCCATGAAACCTCATTGAAAGCAAGAACACAAAAGAAAATGTTACCAAAAATTTTAAAAAGGAAAATTGGGCTACTTGATGAGCTGATGTATCTTTAGAGTCACCATTGATGCTTTGATAGATGCCTCTAAAGGCTAATTATTGAGAGACAACACCAAAAATATCTCAACTTCTTGGACCAAGAGTCCCATTGGGCATGCCAAAAAATATTATCATTTGGATTTGCACCATTTGAAGGGATGGAAAATATTTTCTCATGAAAGTGACAAAATGGAAACACCTCTAGGATTATTGGTAGCCTAAGGATGAGGTGAATCTCTAGATAAGGCTAGCTCCCTTGATATACCACTTTGGATCACAACTACACTTAACATTGGGGGGTGAAAAGGGAGAGAGATAATTGAAAGCACACTAAAATAAGGGAAATGATACACCAAAATGGATGATGAATTAAAAATATCATCATATTACACATTAAATCAGGAGATAAATTGAACATACACTCCTTCAATCTACATCTTCTCATATCAATGTCACATTATGAGGTTATGGATGAATATGCAAAGTTAGGAGGACTAGACAAGAGGCCTTGAATGGTACTAATGAAAATAATAACTCATTAAATATTTTAAATTTATTAAAATAATTATCATATGATATCTTTACCAAACATGAAACTAAGAATGGTTCATAAATCATAGGTAACCATTCCTAAGAAGTTGACCTATCCAATTTGCTTACTAATTTGTGCACTCCATAGGTTTTTCTTTGGTTTGGATAAATCCATAAAATATAAATGATGAGATTGATTAAAAATTATTTTGACTCTCTCCCATCATGATTTCCATTCTTATTTTCATGTTTGGCAAAGATCTCATGGGCTAATCAGTTTAGTTTAGAAGTTGATGTTCCAGTTAGAATGGCAGTCAAGTTCACTACTTGGAGAAGGTGTATTATATGAAAGGGATTCATATGAATTGGAAATGGTTTTTTCCATGTTTTAATTCAATAACGGAGACCTCCTTCCATGTTTGGCCTCATAAATCCATACTTTGATCAAACAATGAGTCTTGTCATACTCACAGTCAACTTTCTACTTGCTCTCAGTTACAGTCATTTTTTGAGCTCTGATCATGATTATAAAGGATAAATGGAGACTATAAAAGGTTTTTTTATGTTATTTTGGTATGATAAGTCATATTTGACACCCAAAATAACACAAAAATACTTTAATGATAGTTAATGATGCACATACACATAGTCTGCCATGAACATACATATATAGGTGCCATGGAGAGAGAGTGTCACATTGAAATGGAGTTATCTTGACTTGATATAAGTATTAAAAAGTTATAATGGATCCATTTTATAATTTTAAATAGGTAAAATGGTTTTTAAAAGCTCACACACCATGTTTATGACTTATCTTTTTGTCCACTGCCCTATCTATAGCTCCATTAGCACATATAAGAGAGCAAGAATGCTAAAATAAGAGTTTTAGACCTTAATTCAGGTATTTTTTTGAGGGTTTGATAAGGTCAAATGATAAATGAAAGGTATACACCTCATGTCTATTTCCTAAACTCATATATACTACCTACATTGTGGAATAACCACCTCTAGGTGGCTTAATAGGGATCTAAGATGTTATATAGAGGTTTGAAAATAAGTAATGAAACCATTTTTGAGGTTATAATGCATTGATTAGATCATTTTAGATCCATTTTAGATGATATATTGGTATATAATCCTATAAGGTTACATCTTTGAAAGATGACAATGTTCAAGGATCAAGTCCCTAAAACATGCAAAATAAAGCACCTAACTATTTTGGAGAGATCTTATAACAATGCGATGTTGAATTTGGATCACTCCTAGTGCACTCATATTTTAGACTCTATATAGGATAAGGACTCTCCAAATTTTTTAGGATAGATGACTTAAAGAAGATGGTTGTTGAAAGGCCCCAAATTGCACTTTTATGCATTAATTTTAGGTAGTAGTATCTACAGGGTTTGAAGTGTTCAAGTGACCTTAGTATTAGAAAGTGTAAGTCATGTTATTCATAATTCAATGACATTGAAAATTAAAAGGAATATTAAGTAGCATAAAACCATTAATATAGGTTGATATGAATTTTTGGGAGTCCAACTCACACCTACAGGTGTCCCATTCTCTAGAGTATGATCACCTACAGTAGACTATTAGCCTTCATATCATCCATAATAGGAGATTGAACATAAGGATGTCAAAGTTTAATTATATAAGAATGACTCAAAAGTACATCAAATGGATAATATGTCATGTTTTATAGGTTCTAAGGTGACTTTTTATCCATAAATCCCCTTGCTCTACCATACATAGTCAGCTACAATCAACTATAGTTGACAAGTGACCTAGTTGATGACTATTATAAGTTTTGGCATAATAAATACGTGGCATGGGTGACTAAAGGAACCATGGGATGGCATTTAGGGTTTAAATAGGACCCTATATCAATGTAATCAGCCCTAAAATTATGATATACACCTACAGGTAGGAGAAATATGCAAGCAAGGTCAACTTATCACTCAGATCTAACTGAGTAAGAGCATTGTTCAAGGTGTAAATATGGATGATAAAGGTTTTTGAGAATATTAAATATCTAGATAATTATAATGATTTTTTTAGTTTTGATCCTATTAGGTCTATCACATGACCATAAGAATAAATTTTGGGGGCTTAAAGAGCTCCAATGATGTGAGGGGCATAATTTTCATGTTATCTACATCTAAGTGGAATATTCCTTGTATTCCTAATTTATATGTATCCCATATTTTTGGACTTAGTTATTAGATATTTATTTCTATGTGACTTCCTCTTTTATTATAATTTGGTCTATCTTCCTTATTTTTAGGAAGATTGGTTATTTCTTGGAATATGTTATACCTTCCTTTTTATGTAGAGTTGGTTGAAATCACATGTTTTTGGGAAAATGTACCCTTAGAAGGTGGAGAGATGAATATGGTATGTTCCTCCTTGGGAGAGCTTTTAGATAAGCTTGATGAGGTAGAGGAGGGTTGTCATATGTTGGATAATGCTTATCCTAAATAAGCACTGCACATTTATCCTCTTTTTGTGGATTTTCTTCATTTTACTATATATATAGGGTGTGGCGTGGCCTTTAGAGGATGATGGTTTATTTGTAGAGTGTGGCTTTGAGAATCAGAGTCAAAGTGTAGGTGTTCATTACAAGGTGTGGTTTAGCAACTTGTGAGATACAACATTGTACAAGTGTAGGTGAAAGTGTAGCTTTTTGTGCAACACTTTCTATAAGAGATTTTTTCTATCTCTGTAAGAGTTCATTGTAATCTTATTTTAGATTAATTATTTATTTGAGAACTTTCATTGGTGGATGTATCCCACATTGGGTGAACCATGTTAAATCTTTATTACTTATGTTTTTATCTTGTTATCATTTATGCTTTCATATTAATGGTGAATTAAGGAATGTTTCCATGATGCATGTTATTGCATAGCTTTAGATCTAGTTTATGGTAATAGTAGTTCTGAATTTAAGTGTTTTTATCCCTAACAACCAATATCCAATCAATTGGTTGTGTGTTTTTATAAAGTGGTAAATCATAGGAAGGCTATTAGCTTGAGTGGGAGATATGGGAGAAGAGATAAGATTCAAAGTGGAAAATTTTGATGGTAAGTATTTTGGTTCGTGAAAAATATAGATGGAAGATTACCTATATCAGAAGGAGTTACATCTCCCCTTGGAGGGGAAAGTAGATTAACCTATAAGTATGAGTGATGTAGATTGGTCATTACTTGAAAGGAAGGTATTGGGAGCCATTCAGTTATGTCTTACATCCTATATTGTATTTAATATTTTTAATGAGAAAACCACAAAAGATCTCATGGATAAACTTGAAAATTTGTATGAGAAACCTTCAACTTCTAATAATTTTTTTCTTATGAAAATATTGTTTAACATGAAAAGGTCTGAGAATGGTTCAATATTTAATCATCTAAATGAGTTTAATATGATTTTAAGAATTCTCACTTTAGTTAGAATTAGGTTTGATGATGAAGTTACATCTTTGATAATATTATATTCTTTGCTTGATAGATGGGATAGTTTGGTTATGCTTGTAAGTAATGCAATTCCTACCAAGGGAAGCTTAAATTTTGAGGATGTTGTAGGTGTGATTCTTAATGAGGAAATTCAAAGGAAAAGAATTGGTGAATCATTATCAGGTAATGCTTTATATATGTATACTAGAGGGAGGCAAAAGGACAAGAGTAAAAACTGTAGACACCAAAATTATGTCACACACACGTGCATAACTCCCTATGTTGAAACCCTCCTAAACCCATTTTAATAAAAATATTAATCTCCCTAACCCATAATTTTACCCCTCACACATTTAATTAATTTAAAATACTTAATTAATTTAATTAAAAACTCCTATTACCACCTTACTTGGCCACACTACCCTATGACTAATTCTCCCCTGGTAAGTCACCTCAAGACCTAGTTCCCTCATCCTAACTACTTAAGACTTATTCCCACTCATAAACTAAATTCCTAAACAACTATTTCATAACCTCTTATTTTTACTATTTTATAATGAGTGTCACACTTGGCATGCACAACAACAAAAAATAGGCCAAGAATAGAAAGGTTTAGATATTCTAGGGCCACTGTCATTAGTCAAACCATGGCTAACATCAGTAGGATACCTACCAACATCAAAAATATCACCAACGTTGGCAATATAAGCCAAACTCTAACCTATATTTTAGGTCAGTAAAAATTAAGAAAATCAATTCTTACTCTCATTTAGGCTCTCAACATTCTATTTTTTGACATCTAGGATTATAATCACTCTACGTAAGTCAATCACCATCAACAATTGAGATCTTAAGGACCAAAAACATCCACTTATTCTCTCTGTTCAGGAATTTAGGTTTAGACTCCCAAACAAAAATAATCAACCTAGCACTTATCATTCAATGACTACCATAACTAAGTATATCACTAATATTGTAGGTCATTTAAATATTTATTCTTCCATTTGTTTATATCTACCCTACACTACTTTACACACTTATGACTATAACCCTATGAGGCATTTACAAAGATTCCTTTCTTATTTCCCCTTACATGCATACCAAACCTCTAACTAGACTTAACCAAGGCATATAATATCTCTCCTAACTCTCTCAACCTCTCTAACCTGATCCAAACCATTTCTTAGACTTAGAAAATCCTTCTATAACCTCTTAGACAATTATTTACCCTACCAACATCGATAGCCTAACTAACATCAATCTCCCCACTTCTAACCTCGATAGCCTAAATAATATTGGTCACACTCCTACCGACATTGATGACTATCAATTCCCTATCCTCTTCAAAACCTACCCAAACAACTTTTAAAACACCAACAAAACACCTCACCTGCACCCTGTCGCTCTCTGCTATGAACATAATATTAAAAATGGTAATTTTATCTCTCTTTCATTCTTTATTTACCTCTTTTTTAGTTATTTATTATTCTTTTGCCTCTCAAAATTGACTATCATCTCTAGGGAAGTTTCACACTTCCTAGAACAAGTGTGTAGATTAGCATCCCACTCATTTATCTGATAACAAACATCTTGTGTTAGTGCTTTATTATTTTTAGGTAGTCCTCCCCAACCAAAGAGGATTTCTCACAACATATAGATATGGTGCACAAACCAAATCCAGGTTCATTCTAATCACTTATCCCCATCCTTCTCTCTGTTTTCCTTTACACTTAAAATAGACAAAATTTAGTGAAACATTTTTGGTATGCCTGGTGGGATCTTGGAGTTTTCCTTGGGTTCATTTCTTAGTTTAAACATTCATATAGGTGAATTATAGTGAAATTTCATTTCTTTCACTTCCTTTTTCTATTTTTTTTCTTAAAAATGAAAAATTCAATATCTTATTTCTCTGTTTAAAAGGTATTAAAATTGAGATTTTCTTTCTTTTCTCATTGCCTCTTTTTTTTTTTGTCATTTTATTTTACAAAAAAAAAAAGAGAATCCCTTTTTTACTTTGTCTTGCATGCACATTAGGATAGTGAAATTCACCTCTATTCTTATTTCCTCTCTATTTTCATTTGAATCTCAACATTTCAGATTCAGGTTTAAAACTTACTACATTTCATATTTTGCTTGTTGCATTTTAACGCACCTAGTTAATTACAATAATTTTCAATAAATAATAGTACACCTATGTTATACAACCAAATCACATTCACATAAACAAGCATCTAAACTCACTTGAGAAAAGGCCCATCAAGATTTCATCACCTAGTGGATCAGCTTACCCTACTCAGCTATCCTACTTGAATTTCACCACCAAGGGGAGAACCCACTCCATCATCTAGTAGAGTATAATCTCTAGAGATAAGGTATATTTTGGCTAAGCATCTTGGTTTGGCTCCACGTTCATGAAGTGTAGAAAGAAAGTTTCTATAACAAGCCATGTACCTGGTATAACATAGATTCCCTCTTGAGCACCAAAACAAATCTAAAACCATCTCTAGATTGATATCTAGTACCTTTGATAACCAAATTCTCTTTTCACTATCTGATTAAGGCATAAGCTAACATGAGACTAAAATTAATCTCTAGCACTTAATATTTGTTGGCTGCATGTTATTTTTCTCCTTTTCAATTACCTTTTATATTTTTGAGTTGGTAAGGACGTTTTCCCATTGATTCACAAAATCAATACTCTTTTTAAATATAATTTTGTATAACCTATTATTTTAGGTTTTTTTGAGTGTTATTTCTTCTTACACAAACTTTTTACATTCACTATTTTACCTATTTTCATCCTCCAATTTCTTAAAGCATCAGATTTTCCATTTCCAAGATTTCATAATGACCGACATTGGTTAATCCTACCGATATCAAAAAAATTTACCTTTCGACATTAATTATTCCACTCATATCAGTGAAATTTTCCTATACATATTGGTCATCCCTACCAACATTGGTGACTGTGTAGTTTCACCTACTTAAAATAGTAAGCTAAAATAACCCATTTTCCTCTACTCAAACCTAGTTTTTCATTATTATATTTCAAATATAGGGTATTAAGACTATTTAAACCACCTCTTGAATGGTATTGACATGAGCTCAAGCCAAAATTATTGCCAATTATGCAAGTTGGCAACCACTTCCACCTTCCCCTCTTACTTCTAATTCTATCATGAAGCATACTTTAGATACAAAGCATACTCCCAGTCCTAAACAAATTCCCATTATGCCTGAGGGAGATCAATATTTTGCTAAATTTCTTGATCATAATGTGGCAGCCCTTCAACATTACCTTGCTATGAACCAAACCCATAATTTTTTGGGTGACTCAATCTATGATATGCTAACCTCTTTGATGGAGGCAACCTAAGTTTTAGTTGCATCCACTATTTTTCCCATGGTTACCCAAGCCACCAATTCTAAAAGTAACCCAACTATAAACAATGTCCAAAATGTGGCATCTCCAACCACCCAATCCTACCTAAACATTGGTGTAACTTCCCTAATTTCACAACCATAACCGATTCATCCAAGTCATACCCCATTCCAGAATTTAGTGGTACTTATTCCATCCACCCTCATGCCTATAATTACCCAAGTTATGACTCACCCTTTATCCAGTCTAACCATGCCAATAATTCAACTTATAATAATAATAATAACCAACCAAGGTATAGTCTCTAACCCAATGAGACAAGTCCCTTTTATTTTTGTACCTCAGCCTAAGACTCATTATCCTTATGTTACCCTGACACAACCTCAGCAAGCTATGTCATACACTCCCTCTGCTTCCTATCAGCTTCCCCATAACTTAAGAGTAATCCCATAAATTAATCCCCCTCTAGGCCTCATTAAGATGATAATGGAAAAGATGTCTAATTTAGAGACATCCATTTTCAGTTCAAAAAATGTACTATCTTATGATCAAATATGCAATGAACCAATCCGCCCTTCTATTCCTATTCACCCTTATCCAAGATAATGGGAACTCCTTAAAGCTATTAATTTTTAGAGTAAAGAGGATCCACAACACTTGTAATCATTTATACATGCTTGTTATTTAATAGAACATGATGATGTGTTACTACTTTGCACTTTCCCTATGTCTCTTTCAGGTGTTGCCTTGGATTGGTATAGGTCTATACCTCAGCACTATCTTTTATCATTTACCCAACTTACAAAAATATTCCTAGACCATTTCTCTATTAACATTTCTAAGAAGGTTTCTAAAATAGACCTTTATTCTATCAGACAATTTGATGATGAGTCTATTTCTAATTTTGTCACTCATTAGAGAAGCTTGATTAATCAACTCTCCTTCTCCTTACCCTAACATGAGATTATTGAGATTTTCTCAAGGGTATGTGCTAAGCACATCTCATCCACACTCTGGGTACAAAATTTTTGCACATTTGATGAAGATTTTACCATGGCACAAGAACTCGAGGTTCACATTATTGATGAAGGCAAAGTCAAGTTGCGCAGTAAGAATCCCAATACTAAGACAAATGAATCCTCCTCCTCTAAAACCTATCCCTCTAACCGAAAGGCTAAAGGATCTGCTAATGTGGTGGTTCTTAAGTCAACCTCTTCCAAAACGACAAACCAATTGAATACTTCAAATTCTCAAAATCTGACTAAGTAATTCTAACAATGGTATGAACAAAGACAATATACTCCCATTGGGGAATCATATACATCTATTTTGGAGAAACTATTGCAGCAAGGTGTCATAACCCTTTCCTCATATTAAACCTCCTATATAGTTTGACCCTTCCCATCCTATCCTAACCTAGTACAAGGAAGATGAGTTTTGTGGTTACCATCGAGTTAAAGGTCACAACTCTAATAATTGTAAGATGCTCAAGAACATTGTTCAAGATATGCTTGATATAGGTGAGCTTGTCTTAGATAATCCTAGCGCTCCTCCTAATCAAAGTATGGATGTGTTCAAACACCCCTTCCCTAATCATTCACCAAATCCAAATATTTTCCAGTCCAAAACTAACTTAGGTGATCATAATATCCATATGGTTAATATGGTTTTGTCCTTTATCTTTAGTTTAACTTGCCCATCAATAGGAGACATTGATTTCATCGACTCCTCCCCCACATTAAATTTCCCACTCTTCCTCCTCAAATAAAAGAACCTATTTCACCCATTCCACTCCCTCAAGAGGAAGAGCCTCCTTTGCCACTCCTTTTACCACCTATGGAGCCTGTAATCCTAATTCGTTTGCACCAATATTACCTATCCTCTTACTGCTTGAAGACCACACCCTACCTATTCCTTAACCACATGTTGAAGGGAACATCAATCATATATTATACCCTCTTTAGGAACCTTCTTCCCATACCACTCCACCTATAGAGAGTGGTACGCCACCCACTTCACTATTGTACCTAGAAGAGTCCATATCATCTACTCCCATAATAGATGAGAGACCTAGTGTGCTTACTCTAATTGCACCACTCTTACACCTTCTTTTAAATATGAAGGATCATACTTTACCCATGCCTCACCCACATGTTGAGTGAGCCATAATACCTATGATTTACCCTCTTAAGGAACCTACTTCACCTACCTCCCCCCCACCCATGGCAAATCAAGTTTCTTCTCCCATCTATGTCGAAGAAGACCCCATTGTGATTCTTTCTCATCTTTGGCCTGAAGTAGTAGAAACCAACAATTTCCCTCTTTCCCAAACACCATAGATTTATAAAGATAGAAATGTAAGCCTACATCAAATTTATCAAAACCCTTCTCACATTTGGTGAAAATTCTAGAATTTATTGAATCCATGAAGCTTGACCATGTGACATTTTGGGACCAGCTTAAAACTCCATATCCAACACAACGAATGTCAACCTTTACCACCAATACCCTTACTACCCTTTAACCTAAGGTCTTTGACAAAGTTATAGCTTCTTCACCAAAATCAATTAAATTTTAGCCATCTATGTTAGAACCCTCATCCTTATAAGAATCTGTTACATTAAAGTAGATTAGGCCCTTAGGTGTATGCCTTGTTTCTAACTTAATTCATCCATAGGTAAAATTAGATTTAACTCCTCAACCACAAATTGGAGTTTCTTTCCATATAGTATATAATAATGTTAATCCTTCTAGATCTCACTGATCCCTTCTTCAACCCTCAACTTTACCATCCATTTTGGGATTGCACCCTTCTACTTTAGTTAAAATATCATCTACCCAAGCCAAAAAAAAGGTTAAACTACCTCCACTCCTACATTTTCCATCTATTAGTCCTCTCACATATGAAACTAATAAAGTGATATCAAAACATGTAACTCTACCATCTCTAAACAAGACACCATGTAAAATTACTTTTCCAACACCAAAATAAAAGGTGTCCACTCTTATTAGTACAACAAGCATGAGCCCACTTGTAGGCTCCTAAAGATTTTTATTACATTAGTTATTGCAAGCTTCAGTAATAAATATATCTCCCATTAGGCCCTATAGTTCTCTTGGAATGAAGCCATCTTGGTTTGATGATACACAAGTTTGTTTATTTCATCATTTACCTAAACATGATATTGAGAATTATAAAGCCCTCATAGTGGTTATTCAGAAACACTTTGATGTTGACACCCTTTTTGATGGCACTACCATTAACCTTCCTTTTATTCCACCTTTGGCATCTACATTTCCTCCTACTATTCCACCAAAATTTAAACCCAAAGATGCAATTATAACCCCTTTACCACTTCCTTCACCAAATTTTCAAATCAATACCATTAATGTGGCCACACGGTCACAAAACCAAAAAGATAAAGCTAAGGAAAAGGTCACTAAACCTTGGACCCATCCCTTCACCAAAGGATTCCCCCTACTAATCATAATATTTCCATCTTAGGTGTTCCTAAAATAACATCTTCAGACATTATTCAAAGCTCAATGGTGAAGCAGATTCACCAAACTCCTATAAAGATGTCTTTATATGAGTTAATCTAAAGCTCATCCCAACACTATCAAGATTTGACTAGTGATTTGCAAGAGATTGAGGTATAATAAGATGATGCCCAACCTCTTAGAGCTTTGGTTGGCTCCCTTAATTCTATCTCCCTAATTTCTTTTAGTAATTTATAAATTCCACTTTAGCACCTTAAAAATCAAGATTTTGCCCTTTTTATCACTACATATATTAATCAAACTCATATCAAGAGAGTTATGATCAATGGGGGAGTTAATATTAATATTATTTCCACCCATGCCTATAAACAACTAGCCCTTCCTAACAATTGCATGTCTCAAACTGATGCAGTGCTTCATTCCTTTAAAAACACTATAACTACTATAATGGGCACTATTGTCTTCCATATTCATGTAGGTCCTCGCATAATTCCCAAGATCTTCTATGTTGTAGAAATATAGTTCCAATATAACATAGTGCTTAGATGACCTTGGATATGTGTTATGGCATGTGTACTCTTGACTTTGCACCATTGTGTGATTTTTGAGCATGATGGATAAGTACATGTTATACCTACTAACCCAACTCTATTTAAAATATGTAATATGACCTATAGTCCCAATGATGTTCTCATCCCATGGAAAAAATCATCTTCCTTGCATGATGCTTATAAATCTTCCATAAGCTCCACTCCTACAGTTACACAGATACCGACAACACAAATCCCTGACAAAGATCCTATGAAGGAGACCTTTCAATGATTGTCACTTGGTGAATATCATTTGTTTCTACTTAACATGTTCTATACTACAAAAAAATATGGAAGGCTTCACATGCACCCAAATTATGATCCCCATATTGGGATGGTCATCCCTTATGCCCCCCCAAACCTTTGATGTAATTTCACATATGGGGAAATTGATCAAGCTCTCACTATTAGTAATCCATCTTCTTCACCACAACCATTTACCTATGACTTCTCTTTCCTAAGTAACCCTAGATTTGATCACACCTACCTATATAGGTGTGTTTAGAAAGGATTTGGTTTGGGTCATTATGAACAAGGTGTCTATATGCCTATTGAATATCTTGCTAGCAACACCATTAGAAATGCCAGAAAGAGGCATGGGGTGGGATATGATGAACCAAATAAACTCACTAAAACCTCCTATGAACCAATTATCAAAGAACTAGTCTCTCCTTCTCCACATTATTCTCCACCATCACCTACAGAATCAGAGGTATCTATACCTCCTATTTTTTTAAAATAAATTCCATCCATTTGGGGCCTCTCACCTATCGTTAGGGTAAGGAAACAAGGTCCCTTCCTCTCATTCATCCTAAAATAATTGATGAAGATTCTCCCACTATTAACATTGTCTAATGTTAGGATGATGATGTAATTCTCACCTACATAGGTGCATATTATTTTTATATCCAATGATCACTCCCATTCAAAACCTAATCTATGTTAAATGAATCAACCATTGACATTAACTTGCCCTCTCATGATAACCCTCACATCCTCAAGATTGGCCAATCTTTAGATTCCTCTGAGTAAGTTGATTATACCACATTTCTTAATGACCCTATCAAAGCCTTCACTTGGTCTTATAATGATATGCCTGGTATTGACTGCTCTATCATCACCCATAACATTATCACCAATAAAGATGCTAAACCTGTTAAGCAAAACTTTCACAAAATGCATCCTCATATTGCTATCCTTATCAAAGAAGAGCTCCAATACCTCCTTTTTGTTAAATTTATCCAACCCATCGACTACCCATAATTAATTTCCAATATTTTTCCTATCACAAAAGTGATCAAGGGAATCTATATTTTCATTGACTATCATGATCTAAACCTCGCTTGTCCAAAAGATGATTTCTCATTGCCTAGTATCGACCAACTTGTTGATCTAACGATTGGCCATGAGATTCTATCACTTATAGATGGATTCTCTAGATATAATCAAATCTTGGTTTCTCCTTTGGATCAACATAAGACCACCTTTATTACCCCATGTGGGAATTTATTTTATCAGGTCATGCCTTTTGACCTAAAAAATGCTAGTACAACTTACCAATGCACCATGGCCTACATTTTCTATGATCTCCTACACAAAATTATGGAAGATTACATGGATGACTTACTCAGAAAGTCTAAAATTCATCAAGAACACTTGATAATTCTCAAAACCATATTCACTCATTTTCTCTAATATAACATTCAACTAAACCCAAAGAAATGTGTCTTTGGTGTTCTTTATGGTAAAATCTTAGGTTTTATCATTTCTCTCCATGGTATCAAAGTTGATCCTACTAAGGTTAGAGAAATCCTAGATGCCTCCACCTACTAATATCAAAAAACTCCATAGCTTACAAGGCAAACTTCAATCAATTTGATGCTTTATTTTCCCAGTTGTCAGATCATTGCCAACCCTTTCACCATCTCCTCAAAAAAGAGGTCTCCTTCTAATGGAATACAAACTACCAATAAGCCTTTGATTCACTAAAAAAATACCTCCTTTTCATACCATTTATTATTTCACCTAAGGAAAATCATCTTTTTTACCTATACATCTTTGTAATCAACCATTTGCTAGGTGTTATGATTACACATCGAGATGACCAACATCAAGAGTAGGTGGTTTATTACATAAGCCGCACACTTATTGATTATGAGACTCGATATACCCATACTAAAAAACTTTTCCTTGCATTCATCTTTTTTACCTCTAAGCTTCACCATTATCTCCTAAATCACAAAACCTATGTGGTCACCCATACTGATCCTCTCAAATAAATGTATTCTAAACCATATCACAACTAATGTGTAGCTCAGTGGCTCATGATTCTTGATATATTTGACTTAGAGTTCATTAAAAAAAATCCATTAAGGGGCAAATAATAACTAACCAATTAGTTGTTGCCCATTTACCTAACAATCAACCTTCAAACCTTAAATTCCTTGATGAATCTATTATAACACTCTCCACCGATGACATCTCCTATCAAATGATGATGTTCTTTGATGAATCTAAATGCCAACATGGTGGGGGTGTAGGGGTTATTCTTATTCCTTTGGATGGTGAGCCTATGCCTTTGTCATTTAAACTTGATTTTGAATGCACTAACAATATGGTCAAATATGAGGCTTTGATTCTAAGACTTCAAACAACTCTCTTTTTGGGTATCAAATCCATAACCATTTTCAGTGATTCTCAGCTAGTGGTTAACTAAGTTATTGGTTCTTACCTATGCAAAAATGAAATTCTATAGTAGTATAAACATTATGTAGATACACTCTTGGGATAATTTTGACTCTTATCTTTTGCAAATTGTGCCTTGATCTATAAACAAGTTTGCTAATATGATGGCTTCATTTGATTCACACATACCCTCTTCATCCTCCTCTTCAAGAATCTATGTCACCATGCATTCTTAACATTACCCTCCTATGTCTCAGCTAACATTCTCTTTTTTGGAAATGTAACAACTAACCCACAAGACTTATGGTACAAAAAACTCATGGATTATCTTTCCTTCTCTATTACCCCTCCTGATCTTTCTAATAATGGGAAATGAGCCTTCATAAAATGTTTTTCTCAATACGCTATACTAAGGGGACTTCTCTATAAGAAAAGTTTTTATGGTCTTATCCTTAGATGTCTAACTAATACTAAGACTCCCTTTGCTATTAAGGAATTCCATGATGGGATTTATGGTGGGCATTTCAATAGTCACATAGTTGCTAAACGTATTATTTGACTTGGCTATTATTGGCCCACACTTCATCAAGATATTGTTAACTATGTTCAGCATTGCATCAAGTGTCAATAACACACCAACCTCTTTCATGTTCATAGTCATGCATTGCAAGTTACCAAAGACTTTTGTCCCTTCTCCCAATGGGTCTTAGATCTAATTAGAGAGATTAACCTTCATTCATTGCTCTGTCATCACTCTATCATTACTACAAATGAATACTTCACCAATTGGGTTGAGGCCATCCCTCTCATCTCCACTAAAGCTAACAAAATTGTTGAATTCATTAAACATCACATCATCTATCATTTTTGTTTACCTCACAAGATTATAACCGATAATGTCAAGTATTTCAAAAACAATACTATTCAAGGTCTTTGTGATGCATTTGGAATCAAATTAAGCTTCTCATCACCATACTATCCCTAAGCTAATAGACAGGCAAAAGATTCTAACCAAACTTTGACCAAGATTCTCATGAAGGGAGCCAATGATATGAGAAAGGATTAACACACACACATTCCTTTTGCTTTATGGGATTACCGCACTAGCATTCGAACCCTGATAGGTGCTACACCTTTTTCATTGGTATATGGGATGGAGGTTATTTTGCCTCTTAAGGTCTAGATTCCTTCTCTTCACATTTCTCTACATGACATACTTACTAATGATGACTTTTACCAAGAATGTTTGTCCTAACTTGAATTTCTTGATGAGTGTCATCTCATATCCCTCAACCACCTCAAAATCTATCAAGAGTGTATCAAATACACATATAATCAAAACCTCAAAGAGCAAGATTTTAATATAGGAGATCTTATCTTAAAATAAAATCAACATGTGACAAACATGGAGAAAATAAAATAGGGTAAATTTGATCCTAATTGGCTTTGACCTTATGTCATAACTCACAAGTATGGTTCAAGAACTTATCACTTGTCTTCTCTTTAAGGAAGGCCAAAACCCAAGCCTTTAAATTCCTTACACCTACAACCATTATTTTGTTAAACTAGCGTCACTTTAATTCATGTTTAAATTGAGCTCATACCTTGAGAATCCCTATTAAATTCATTACTCTTCCTCTTCACCCTTACTCCTATACAATTATATAACTAACACAATGGTATGGTTTTATCCTCATAGTGGGAAATTCTTAAGCCTTTATATTCTTGTCTATGACAAAAAAAAGGGGATATTTGAAAAATTTATAAAATCTTAGGTCATGCTTTTAAATGTATACTTCTCCCTTGAAGGATAGTTGCGTAACTTGCCTCTACTATTATCAATAGACTACTCCCTTGAAGGACAACTATTTAAATTTTTTAAAAAACAAAGACTTAGACCACTCCCTTGAAGGATGGCTAAGCCAAGATTTATTCTCAAAGGGAAAAACAAATGTAAAGGGATCCTCACCTCTTTGCATGACTTCAACCTATACAAAATACCATTGTAGGCTTCCCAAATTGATCATCTTATATAAATAAAAGCTTTAAGTCATGGACTAGCTTATATTAGCTCTCGAGTCACCCATAAAAGGGACATATCATTTCTACTTGGTAGGTTATGTTATCTAAACATTTTCCCTCATTCTCCCCTTTTTTCTCTCATACTCTTTCAAGGGACTATGAAACTCACTTAACATGAGGTAAACATGATGCTTCTCTAAAAAACACAATGGTTCAAAGATATAAGGCATGAAAGAGGCTCATTTTCCTGAGCCTATTTATGTTCTAAATTATGGTCTTTGCTAATGCATGAGCATTCTACCTTTTCATTTTTCCATCCACATCACATGTTGATATCTCTATTTGAGATGCATAAATACTATCATACCAACATTAACCTAATCAACCTACTCATGTTAAGCATACACCATCACAAATATGGAAAAATACTAAGATGAAGCTAACCAATCAACTACACATATACCATCACATAAATGGGAAAGGCTAGTCTAACATCAAATAACATGATCAACATTAAAATTCAAATTAACATATAAATAAATGAACATCATCCATATTAGTATTATAATCATAAGTAACACATCTCAAATAAACACATGGCAATGAATAAACATCTCATATATAAATATGTAATCAAATACATGTTTATCATCTACATCATCAAAACATCATAAATCTCTCTCAAAATTTACATCTCACATCTTCAGCTCATAGGTTGGTATACATGTAACATATATAAATAAAAAATTAAAAAAATTGACACTCAAGGTCTTCAAGGTTCTCTCTAAGGTCATGAGTATGCAGTATCATCACCACTCTCTATCCATCTATGTCGATGTGAGCTAGAAGTTATCACACATGACATTAACCTCTCTTACTCTATAAACTTTGAATATCTTTGTATCTATGAGAAATATCTTATCATCCTCTCATAGTAAGCAATCTCATGTAGGATAGCCAAATACCTCACCATTGGTATAGTCTGTGGAGGAACCATGACACTTGATGATGGCCTAACTTGTATTGGTCTCTATGGTGGTGGTGGAGGAGGAGTGGCCTGGCTTGTTACCCTTAGAATATCTCTCTCTATTGTCACTATAGTCACTTGACCTTATAAAATGACCACATGGCCTTATAGTACTAAAACCTAACCCTGTAGAGCCCCAATCTGACCCTAAAACATCACCACCTACCCTTGTAAGGATAAAGCTTCTACTTGGGCCATCTCTCAAGCCTACACCACTACATCTTGAGCTTATACTACTATATCTTTCACTTGTATCACTACATATCTCTCTGTGACTAACTCGTATAAGTTTATTGGTGGCCTCTTAACCTCCATTGTTAGATACAACCCTACCCACCAAGCTATATAGGCAGTTATACACCCTAGGTCACCAACACATAGCTTTGCTGGCAGCTCCTCAAAATCTAGCCCATTGGTCTCTTAGGGTAATGGTAAAAGTGCCTCTATATCATCCCTCATGTATAGAGGGAAGGTAGGTAGAATATCCTATAATAACCCAAACTATCTCCTAACCCATGCCATGAGTACCATCTCTAGCTCATTGGTCCATCTCCCCCTGAACCATAATGAGATTTGCAACCTAATACGCTACTCTACCTACCCTCTAAAAATTGGATATGTCAACTATGGTCTCCACAATATATCTATAGGGATCAAGCCTTTAATCATATGCCTATAGTAGGTGATGTCTCACACAACACCATCCACTCAGGTCTGTGCCATCCCATCTCTCCACTATCTAAATTCAACCCTAAAGCTAGGCAAGATAGTGGTAGGTAGCCCCAATGGTCATATCACTATGATGTGCTCATATGCCCAATAGTGTAGGAGATGGCTAACACATAAACTATATCACTAATGCAGCCTCAAACCCCATAGCTCTTTATATAACTATGCCAAAAATACTAAACCCTAGGCAAAAATGGTCTACTACTCAATCATCTACATAAGAACACTTATCAAAGCAATCATAAATCTCCCTCTATCCACATTAGGTAATGCATAAACCATGATCCTGATCATCATCAAGATGCTAAGATGATGTTGCTCCTCATCAACCATGTAAAGTGGCTCATATGAAAAACTTGTAGAGTGGTAAGTCACATCACTGACATGCTCCCCATATAAATTGACCATATGTATATCATACTCCTCTCTTGAGCATGAAAAAATATCCTCACCCTAGAGTGATAGCTATAGAATCCTATAAACATCCTCTTGTGTGACTGTCAACTCTCCAGTTAGTAGATGGAAGGTGTTGGTGGTATGATCCCACCTCTCAATCAATTCTAGCATCAACGACACATTTAATGTAACATTATAGTACCATCATACTCTTCCTAAACTGATGGTTTCCATATGATCCCACTCATCTAGAGTAACATCTCTCCTCATGCGTGTCAATAACCTTGATAGATAGTCTCAAAGTGTAAGCTCCATCCTTACCTAGATCTATACATAAATGAATCAAGTCACTTCCCTTTTAATCTATTCCCTCACCACCTTTTTACCTTCTCATTGGGAAAACTACATTGGTTTGAGGTCCTAAACTGGGCTATGCAAGTAACACTTAGTCGACATGGGGTCTTCTATGATTAGCTCAGCCATATACACACCTTACTAACTACCCTAGGCTTCACTTCCTTTATCTCTCTCTACCCTAAATCTACCTACCTATTCCAACTCTAGACCTATATTCTTGACTCTTAACATTGTTACCTAACTTTTAAGACCTAGACCTCTCAACTATCTTATTTTACCTTTCTCCTTAAAAGAAACCTATTTAGATCTTTTTCCTAGGTTTTAGGAGAACTAAATTGTCCTGAGGCCCTAAACTAGGCTATGTAAGTAGCACTTAGATTATAAGGGGTCTTCTAAGGCTAGCTCAACCATTAGTCTAGTTAACTATTTCTATTGGAGATCAAAACCTCACCCTTTCTCTTGATTGACTTTTCCACAGTAACTGATGTCAGCATTAATATAGATGTCATTACTTTATCAGTTTATAATGATCGACATAGGTAGCACACTACCAACCTCAATTTTATGTCAGCTAACATCAGTCAACCTTGATATCATGTTGGTTGATATTAATTGATCTCACCAACTTTGGTGACTATTTCAGCCCTAGGGCCAAATAATCCAAACCCAACCTATCCATTTCCACTAAAAAACTACCCCTAAATCCCTCTAACTTATCCTACACCTACCCTAACCTATTTTATACCCCCTCGCAATCTTATTTTCTACATATCCACCTCTCATTTAACCTAAAAAATGTAAAAACCAAATCAAAGTAGTTTAGGCTCTTACCTCATCTTGTCATCTCCTCTTGGCTAGCACTATTGGCTCTTATGGTTGTGTGCCTCCTACTAGGTCCCCTCCTTGTGTTACCATCTCAAATTTATCTCAAAGCCCTATTTCTTCTCTCTAATAACAAAGTTTCAAATGAGTTTGGTTAGTTTCCAAACCCCCTTTTATCACGTTTGGTTAGCTATCAACATCGGTACTATTAACTTAACGTATCGACATCAATGCTTATGTAACATCAGTAATGTTACCCTAGTTATGCTGATGTTGACACTTTATCTCATCAATATCGGTATATATTACCAATGTCAACACCTTTCCAATCATGTTTTTCAACAAAAAAACACCCAACTTTGTATAACCTTACCCATACATTGGGGCAACTAGAGATCAGATATATCTCCCCCAACCATGACAAAATGACATTGAAGATCACTCAAATCATCACCCTCGATGACTATGCTTAGAGATCATGAATATTTCTTCTCTCATTAACCCTTTTACACCAAGTGTGCATTGCTTGTCCTAACATCTTAGGATATTCTTATATAGTTGGATATTATGCATATGCATGTATTTTAGGTGTTGTGGATGGCAACCAAGCCCATCCTATTACCTTCAACCCTTTTGTGTTTCCTAGGGGAACTTCCTACTTTAAATACATAGGACACATTGACCATTAGAGCTAAAACTTTGATTGATTTGATTTGTCAGTTATCACTTACAAGTTATGCTTTGGTTACTTCTATCTGAGTCCTCCATAACCTTGCTTATTTTTAACATTATCAACTATAGATCATTGTATGAAGCGATGATCAATTCTACACCAGTCACCCAATTAACTTTCTATCAAAATAGTACCTAATTTTGGTTTCTCCTCTATCAATTCCCATTTTGAGGGGGGATAACTCATGCAATACTTGGAGCATCTAACTCTTATTTTTGTCTTATAACATGTTGGTACACATTACAAGACAAAAGGGGCAAATGTAGACACCAAAATTATGTCACATATACTTACATAACTCCTAGTGTTGAAACCCCCCTAAACTAATTTTATTAATAACAATTAATCTCCCTAACCCATACTTTTACCCCTCACACATTTAATTAATTTAAAATACTTAATTAAGTTAATTAAAAACTCCTATTACCACCTTACCTGGCCACCTTGCCCTATGACTAATTCTCCCCTAATGAGTCACCTCAAGACTTGGTCCCCTCATCTTAACTACTTAAGACTTATTCACACTCCCAAACTAAATTTATAAACAACTACTTCCTTCCTAACCTCTTATTTTTACCATTTTATAACGGGTGTCACACTTGGCATGCACAAAAATAGAAAATGTAATGTCCCCAATTTTCTAGTATAATGGTTTAATTAATTAATTATATTATTATGAAAATAAAATTGACTTCTTCTAGAAGTTTCTTGGGATGGCTTTAAAAAGAAGGGGAAAGCAAAGCATTGGCATTATCTAATATCTTCTTTTGCAAAAATTATTCTGAGAAGCTTGAATCAGTGATTCAGCTGGAAATCTCTGAGGACGAAACCCTTCAGTAGATTGGCGAAGAGTTGGACGAAACCCCAGCGCTTTGTCGGAGGTGGATTCGAGACGGAATCCAGATTGTGCATATTGGTCAGATCGGGAGCTTCAGAGGCCATCCACAGAGTATACCAGGGTTCAGCCTATGCAAACGGGTTCCAGGTATTTATTCAGTGTTTAGGTTCCAGATTTGTATATTTTTATTTGCATACCAGGTTCAGGTACGGAATCCGTACGGATAGACAGATCGGCACCAGGCCGTACCAGCAGGGTCAGAGAAAGAAAAGGGCTCAGTCTGGACGCAGGGTTACACAGAGACCGACATTGGCATATATACCGACATCGGCTGATTATCTACCGACGCCGGCAGTCAGGCATCCAGACAGAGGCAGAGGTCACCTTCAGACGACCGACGGCGGCAGGGTATCGACCGACGTTGGCATCCTCAGCAACCGACGTCGGCGACTGTGTTTTCTGGACACAGCAGGCCGAGAGCATGAAATCCCAGGTTTTTATTTCCAGTTTAGTGGTTATTATAATAATTGGGTTTTGAGACCAATTTGTAATAATTTTGCAAACATCTGGACTATAGTATGAGCTACATTCGGTTTTATATCTTTGTCTAATTGATTGAATGCTGTAATTAGTGGAAATCAAATTTATTTGCTTTCAATCCTAGTTTGGGATCTTTCAGTGGTATCAGAGCCATGCTTCTTGCCAGCCTGTAGGGGTAAAACTGTTTTATTTCTATGCATCCTGGAAGATTTGATAGAAGCCATAAATATTTTACACGTAGTAGAGCTCAGTACGAGCGAGAGTTGGGTTCAGGACAGCCACCTATCATGGCCGAAGAACAGAGGAATGCCCATAGAAACCAGGATGAAGAAGAAAGGGAGATGATGAGGACTCTCATCACTACCCAGCCCAGGATTGTTCAGGCTCTAGACAGATTACAGGATACCATGGAACGTTTAGAGGTGGATAGACACAGAGGTAGAAGGAATAGATCAGCTTCAGTAACTAGTAGTGATCATACCCATCACTCCAGTCAGCATAGTCACCATTCCCGTTCTTCAGTGGGGAGTTCCCGTCATTCCTCTAGGCATCATCATCATCATCATCATCATCATCATACACCTACTCCTAATAGACCATTACTGCCTCAGTTTGTTCCAGGTGGACAACCAGCACAGGTGGAACCACCAGAGATGGGGTTCCAAGAGTCCGTTTTGGCAGCCAAGCAGAGTGGAGAGCTTTACCCCCAGAGGTTAGGGAGGTTTTTCCTCTTCCCCAGTATTGTGCATAGCGTAGGGACACAGTGAGACTCAGGGGAGATCGGGGTAATAGACCACCACAGCAGCAGCATAATCATGACCTCAATAGAGCTACGGGGAAGATTACATTGGCTTCATATAATGGCACTGGAGAGACCAGTGCAAGAGCTTGGGTCCACAAGCTGGACATATATTTTTCTTTGAGGCCCATGCCTGAGCGTGAGGCCATTCAGTTTGCAGTGTTACATCTAGAGGGGATTGCATATGATTGGTGGCACCATGGATTGGTCACCCAGGATCACGCCTTAGTTCACTCCTATGCTGAGTTCACGGAGAGACTTATTGCACGGTTTGACCGTAAGGATACAAAACTTTACTACAGGGAGTTGGCTCATCTTAGACAGAGTGGACACGCAGAAACTTATATTAATGAGTTTCAGCGTATTGCGGTTATGGTACCTGATATGCCTCAGAGACGGAGTGTGATGTTATTTATTGAGGGGTTACAGGATAGACTTAAGGGACTAGTACGTGCTTTCCAACCAGCCACTCTTAAGGATGCCATTGATGTGACATTGAGACTGGATACTGTACCCACTTCTTATCAGGGTGATAAGAAAATAGCTGCGGAATCTCGGCCTATACAGAAGGCCAATACACCACAAATTAAGGAAGGGCCATCCCCTACAAATCCTTGGATGAATCAGGAGACTAGGAATGACTTGAGGAGGAAAAAGTTATGTTTTTCCTGCAAAGACCCATGGGAACCAGGCCACCGTTGCATGGGTAAAGGAAAGGTTCATTTGATTGAAGTAACTTCTGAGTGTGGAGATGAGGAGGTTCCTGATACGGACATTGAGGATAATATTGAGCAGGATCAGTTACAGTTGGAGTTAGACACCCCAGAGCCTTTGGCATCAGCAAAAGCAATTATGGCTACTCTCTCCAGTTATCCTAACTTTCATGCCTTTTGGTTGAAAGGTACACTTGAGGGTAAGTGGGTAGTGAGCTTGGTAGATACAGGTGCTACACATAACTTCATTGACCGGAAGTTAGTGGGAAGGCGTGGATTACAGTATGAAAAGTTTGGTGGTTTCGGGGTAAAGGTGGCAGATGGTGCAGTATTGAGTTGTACCAGACGGATTCCACAGCTCAGCATTCAGATGGGGACTTACACTTTGACCGATGATTTTTATGTGTTTCCTTTAGAGGATTATGATGTGGTCTTGGGCATGCAGTGGTTACAGGGTATTGGGCGCTACATTATTGATCACCGCCGTATGCAGCTAGAATTCCTTTCTGGGGGAAGGAAGATCATCTTGAAGGCAGCACAAGATGGAGGACCTAAGGAGGGGTCATCTCACAGGATGGAGTCCCATTTTACAGGTGGTGTGGTAACTAATTCTATTGGTTGCCGGGGATTTTCCTTCCCAATTATTAGTCAACATCCTTATGGGGATTGTGAGAGTTTATTAATCAGAGTAGCGCAGCGGCCATTTTCTAAGTCTAAGGTCTGTGATGGTGAATTTGCTAACTACATATTGAGGTTTATCACACTACTCTCTAGAAGAAACAAAGTGAATGTAGTCACAGATATTTTCCAGCCTGGTGTTTCTGACAGAAGAATTTGCAAATTTTTGAGATTAACATGGCACCCAGGTAGTTGGCATTGGGCATCAGGAGCGAATTGCTTGAGGACAAGCAATCTCCGAGAAGGGAGGACTGTAATGTCCCCAATTTTCTAGTATAATGGTTTAATTAATTAATTATATTATTATGAAAATAAAATTGACTTCTTCTAGAAGTTTCCTGGGATGGCTTTAAAAAGAAGGGGAAAGCAAAGCATTGGCATTATCTAATATCTTCTTTTGCAAAAATTATTCTGAGAAGCTTGAATCAGTGATTCAGCTGGAAATCTCTGAGGATGAAACCCTTCAGTAGATTGGCGAAGAGTTGGACGAAACCCCAGCGCTTTGTCGGAGGTGGATTCGAGACGAAATCCAGATTGTGCATATTGGTCAGATCGGGAGCTTCAGAGGCCATCCACAGAGTATACCAGGGTTCAGCCTATGCAAACGGGTTCCAGGTATTTATTCAGTGTTTAGGTTCCAGATTTGTATATTTTTATTTGCATACCAGGTTCGGGTACGGAATCCGTACGGATAGACAGATCGGCACCAGGCCGTACCAGCAGGGTCAGAGAAAGAAAAGGCTCAGTCCGGACGCAGGGTTACACAGAGACCGACATCGGCATATATACCGACATCGGCCGATTATCTACTGACGCCGGCAGTCAGGCATCCAGACAGAGGCAGAGGTCACCTTCAGACGACCGACGGCGGCAGGGTATCGACCGACGTTGGCATCCTCAGCAACCGACGTCGGCGACTGTGTTTTCAGGACACAGCAGGCCGAGAGCATGAAATCCCAGGTTTTTATTTCCAGTTTAGTGGTTATTATAATAATTGGGTTTTGAGACCAATTTGTAATAATTTTGCAAACATCTGGACTATAGTATGAGCTACATTCGGTTTTATATCTTTGTCTAATTGATTGAATGCTGTAATTAGTGGAAATCAAATTTATTTGCTTTCAATCCTAGTTTGGGATCTTTCAGAAAAAAGGCCAAGAATATAAAAAAGGCCAAGAATATAAAAATTTACCTATTCTTGGGCTATCAACATCAATCGAACCATGGCCAACATTGGTGGGATACCTACCGACATCAGTGGGATTATCGATGTTGGAAATATAAGCCAAATTCCAATCTATAGTTCAAGTCAACAAAAATTAAGAAAAATAATTCTTACTCTCATTTAGGCTCTCAACATTCTATTTTTCAAAATATAGGATTAAAATCACTCTACATAAGTCAATCACCATTATCAACTAAGATATTGAGGCCTACTAACATTTTCTTGTTATCTCTATTCAAGCATTCAGGTTTAGACTCCCAAATAGAAACCATCAACCTAGCACTTATCATTCAGTATCCACCATAGCTAAGTATATCACTAAAATTTTAGGTTGTTTAAATATCTATTCTTCTATTTCTTCATATCTACCCTACACTACTTTACACACTTATGATTGTACCCCTGTGAGGGAGTTACAAAGCTTCCTTGGTTGTTTCCCCTTACATTCATACCAAACCTCTGACTAGACTTAACCAAGCCATAAACTCTCTATCCTAACTCTCTCAACCTCTCTGACCTAATCCAAACCTTTTTATAGAACCAAAAAAGCCTTTTCCAACCTCCCAGATAATTATTTTCCATACCAACCTTGGTATCCTAACCGACATCAATCACCCCACTACTAACCTGGATAGCCTAACTGATATCAGTCACACTCCTACCAACATCAGTGACTATCAATTCCCTAGCCTCTTCAAAACCTACCCAAAAAACTTATAAAACACCAACAAAGCACCTCACCTACACCCTCTCACTCTCTGCTATGAACAAGTTGCTAAAAATAGTAATTTTATCTCTCTTTCATTCTCTATTTACCTCTCTTTCAGTTATTTATTAATATTTTGCCTCTAAAAAATGGATTGTCATCGCTAGGGAAGTTTCACACTTCTTATAAAAAACACGTAGCTTGGGAGCCTACTCATTTATATACTAACAAACATCTTAAGGTAGTGCTTTCTTATTTGTAGGTAATCCTCCGCAACCAAAGAGGAGTGCTCATAAAATCTAGATATAATGTGAAAACCAAATTCGGGTTCATTATAATCACTTATCCCCATCCTTCCCTCTATTTTACTTTAAACTTAAAATAGAAAAAATTTAGTGAAACAAAAGCAACTGAGGAAAGTCAAAAGGTATATCTAAGTCTAGATCTAGATCTAAGATGACATGATAGCATTGTGGGAAGAGTGGACACTCAAAGAAGGATTGTTGGTCACTTTGGGATAATAATGCCAACAAGAAGGAAATGAATAAGGTAAATGTGACATCAGTAAAATCATGTCATGATGCTTTAATTCTTTATATGGATAATTTTTTTGAGTCTGTATTAGATTCAAGGGCTTTTTTTCATGCCACTTTATATAGGCATTATTTTACTAATTATGTTGAAGAGAATCTAGGACATGTTTATCTTGGTGATGATGAACCATATGAGATAGTAGGGAAAGTTTGTGTTCAACTTAAAATATATAATAGGAACACATGGATCCTTAAGGGTTTTAGACATGTGCCTATGTGGGATATAATTTGGTTTCAGTGGGGTAATTAGATAGTACGGGCTATTCAATATTATTTAATGTAGATTCTTGAAAAGTTACCAAAGGTTCTCTTATGATTATAAGAGGTAAGAAATTTGGTACTTTATATTTGACTAGTAGTGTTGATTCTATTAATTTAATTATTGCAGATGGATATGCAACTATGTGGCACTATAGGCTTGGTCATATGATCCATAAGGGCATATAGATCTTAAAAGATAAGTTGCCTAGATTAAAAGATATAGATCTAGACTTGTATGAAAATTATGTGTATGAGAAACAAAAGTGGCTTAAGTTCCTGAAGGTTGGACCCATAAAGAAAGATCACAAGTTAGATCTGGTACACTCAGATGTATGGGGATCATCTCAGGTATCTTCTATTGGTATATCTAATTATTATGTTACTTTTATATATGATACAACTAGAAAAGTTTGGGTTTATTGCATTAAAAATAAATCTAATGTATTTGACACTCTTGAGAAGTGGAAAACCTTGGTTGAGAATGAAATAGGTCTCAATTTGAAATGTCTCACATCATATAATAGAGGCGAGTATTGTTAATGTTTTCTTTGATTATTATTATAACAATGGACTCCTTAGGTAAAGGAAAATTCCAAGAACTCCACAGTAGAATGGGGTATCTGAAAGTATGAATAGAACAATAATGGAACATGTTAGGAACATGATATTACATGCAAGGTTGCCTTTATAGTTTTGGGTAGAAGTAGTTAACATGGTAGTATATCTAATTAACATAAGACCTTCTATGCCTTTGGATGGAGGCATTTTGGAACAAGATTAGTCTGGTAAGAATGTTGATTATTCTTTTTTGAGAGTTTTTGTATGTGAGTCTTTTTCTCTCATCAATAAAGAGGATAAGACCAAGTTAGAGGCCAAATCAGATAAATTCATATTTTTTTTTATGGTGAGGATGACTTTGGTTTCCATTTATGGATTATTAAAGATAGGAAAATATTTTCATCTAAATATGTAGTCTTTAATGAAAAATCTGTGCAGAAGGATTAGTTGTTGGAGTAGGATTAGGAATAGAAAGAGTACACAATATTGGATGACATTACGAATGGAAAAGTATCTAAATATTTAATTCAAGAATATTATACACAAGGACCCTAAAATCCTATGGTAAGAAGATATTATATGGTAAGAATATCACCTAAACATTTTTATCCTTCTTTGTGTAGACACCTAAACTTAGCCACCGATAACCTCCAATTAGGGTTTTGGCCAATTTCCACCAAAATATACAATTTAGCTTAAAAACACTAAAACACACTAAATTATGTGTAACTGACATATTAAATTTCCAATTTTAGCTAAGGTAACCCTAAATGGTGAAATGCAATTTATGGGCTAGATAACTTTGATCAGATCATTCTGAGTCAAAATGCCAATTTTGCACTTAGGTGCTCTAGATTATTCTTTCCTATCAAATCTTCTACATAATACATGTGACTTTTTTATTTGTATTGATAACATCCTAAATGGGATAATGGATCAAATGCATCTAACATTGCCTTCTAATTCTAATCAAGTTAAATTTTGGACTAATAATAAGACATTCTGATCAATTTGAGTAATTTGTGCACAAAGCGCTTAAACATGCTTAAGAGCTAATTAAACCAAATCAAGGCATAATTAATAATTCCACAAATTTTTTTTGAATAATTATTTTAAGAAATTAATATTTAATATATACATCATTAGGTGACCTCATTTCTTGGGAAGATATCCCTAGGCCATAAATACCACAAATATCAAGATTCATGCCCTCCATGCCTCATCAATGCCTTCCATGATGCCCTCCATGCCTCTTAATTTCCCCTTATTCCAATGTCATGATGAGGATAATTATAAAATTAATTCCAAAAATTGAATTAATCCTCAACCACACATCTCAATCTCAAGATGGATGATTCAAGTTAATTCTAGACATTCTCAAAAATCTATAACTAGAGAGGCCATGAACATAATTTCTAAGCTATTTTGGTGCAAATTTATAATTCAAAAATATATTCAATAAGTCAATGAAATTGTTGTTACCATACCAAATTTATTTCAATTCAAGCCAAGCCATAAGCCAAAGGTGCTAAGGAGAGATGGAGGTAGCCAAGATTCCATTGCCAAGGACTTCATGAGCACAAGCTGAGCAAACCACTACTACAAATGCATTTGGAGCATCCAAGGAAGGTGAATAAATTATTTTATTTTATTCCTTACTTTTTAGTTGTGTTTGTCATTTTTTTGTTAACTAAGCTCTCCCTAGTGTTTAGGCTTAGAGATGTTATGTTATTAGTGTGTTTCTTTCATTTTGTTTTCATTTTGGAACTAACACCATACTAACCATCCTCTCGTGAGTCAAATTTCTAGATCACATATGGCACACCCGGTGGGACTAGACACTCTCACACCTAAAGAAGATTTTTTTTCAACTTAAAAATATTCATTTGGACCCTTAAAACTCTTGCAAATTGATTTTCTAACTATATTTTTGCCATTTTTGTTTGCCACAGTTTTACATTGTAACTGACATCGATAAGTAAGACCGACATCGATTGCATATCTTAACTAATGTTGGTTAACAAAATCAACATTAGTTGTATATCTGTCATTGTTCACATTAGTATAATCAATGTCAATTGGATAACTGACATTAGTTAGAAAATGTAACTGTCGTCACTTATATAAACTGATGTCAATCACTATACTTTTCTTAAAACATAAACTCAAGAGATCTTTTTCTAAAGTTCATTATTTTAAACCCAAAAGAGCTTAAAGGATAAAGGACATGCTAACATTTTTTCTATAGGACCAAGCTTGACATTTGCTAAAAACATGTTTTAGATCACCTTTTTCATGCTTAACCATCAATTAGGAACCTCATTTTGGTGTTTAAATTATTATTATTATTATTATTTTTTATGTTTATGGTGAATGTTTCAAAGTCTGCAACTAAGACCAAAGGGTCAAATGAACACCACCTCACTTTCCCTTTTGGATTAAAAATGAACTCGCCTTTTCAAAGCTTTTTGTATTTACTTGGTTGTTTAGAATTATTTTTTGTTTGGAAAAAGAGGGATGTTGCATGTATGCTCTTCCATTTGTCCCCTTTAGGGAACCCTTGGAATCAAAAGTGCCATTCCTATTTTAAGTAGTCTGGTCTAAGCCTTACAAATAAATTCATCTAAAGCACTCCCCTAAAACTCCTCAAAGTTTGGGTGACCTTGAAAATGACCCTAAACTCTTTCTACTTTCATTCTTTCTTTATTTTTATGTAAACTTGGCTTGCAAGGGGGAATTTATCACCTCTCATGAGTTTTTTAGAGAATATTTTACCTAGGGTTTCACCTCCTGACATTGACTTCGTTTTTCTCCTAATTGGAGTTATACATGGGATGCAGTGGCACTTTGGACATCACACTACACTGAGTGAACAACAGGATGTAGCAGTTGAAAAAAAACTAGACCTTTTTGCATTAAGCCAAGTGATACGAACCCAAAATCCATGCTTTTCTTGTACATTGTTTGGTGTGAAATTTATTGTGCAATTAATTCCCCTAGAACATTTGAAAATTTATTAGATCTTAGACAAATTCCCACTTTCAATGGAAGTATTTTTGGTACAAGGTGCACCCTAAGGTCCATGTCACAGTACTATAATTTGAGATAAGGGGGGTGTAAAAACACTACTATATAATGTGCATTTACTTTTGGATGAACACTAAAAATCCTCTAAAATGATGTATATTGATGGATTACAACAATACCAAGAAACCTTGTTAGTTTAGGATCTAAAAGTGATTAATTAGTTAGTCTTATCCTAGATTAAAGTCTTGTTTAAAGTCAAAACTTAGTGTAAACAAAAAATTCAAACCAAATGTAGACAACTAAAACTAACCATTGATAATCTCCAATCAAGATTTTGGCCAATTTCCACCCAAAACACACAATCTGGCTTAAAAACACTAAAACACGCAAAATGATGTGAAACTAATATATTCAAGTGCCAATTTTGGCTAGGGTATCCCTAAATGGGGCAACGAAATTTATGGGCCAACTAGCTTTGATCAGTTTATTTCAAGTCAAAATTCCAAATTTGTACATGTGTGCTTTAGACTACACTTTCATATCAAATATTTTGCACAAGATTTGTGAATTTATTATTTGTTCTTAGTAACATCCTAAATGGGAATACACATCTAACATGGACTTGCAATTCCAATCCAGTCAAATTTAGGACCAATAACAAGGCATTATAATGCAATATTGGTTCCAAAAAGCTTCAAGAAACTAGTGTTATAATGACAAATTGATTCTAAGCCAAGACAAGCTAAAAGCTAAAGGTACCAAGGAGAGATCGAGCTTGTTAAGCTTCCATCGCCAAGGACTTCATGAGCACAAGCTGAGCAAGCCACCACAACAAGCATTTTGGAGCATCCAAGGAAGGTAAAATAGTTTTATTTTAAATTTTAGTTGTGTGTTTCATTCATGATTGTTAAATAATCTCTCCCTAGTGTCTAGGTCTAGAGATGTTATGCTATTAGTGTGTTTATTTCATTTTGTTTTCATTTTGGAACTAACACAATACTAACCATCCTCTCTTGAGTCAAATTACTATACTACATAATGGCATACCTAGTGGGACTAGATACATCCTACACATGAAGGAGATCCTTTTACAACCTTAAAAAACTTAATTGAGCTTTTAAAACTCTTGAAAATTGATTTTCTAACTTTATTTTGTCATTTTTTATTGCCATCAGTTTACATAGTAACCGATGTCAATAGGAAATACTAACATCAGTTACTTGGCTCAATTGATGTCAATTAGTAGAACTAACATCAGATATATCTCAATTGGACATTGCCAACATCGGTGGTATATAACTGATGTCGATCACTATGTTTTCTTAAAAACACAAACCCGAGAGCTATTTTGAAATGCTTGGTTTGGGGTCATAAGGACTCCATTTTGGATGATTTTTTTTAAAACCACATGTTTTCTCCTAAATTTTTAGAATTTGTGATTATTTAGCTTCAATTTAATAAATTTTTTTAAAAAAATTATAAAATCCATTTAAAATTTTTCTAATCTAACATATTTGCTTTTGGGGTGATGCCTTAAGGGTAGATAGGTAACTAGTGGATTTCAAGTTTGATAAATCATGTTTTCGAACATATTTTTCATGCTTTAAAATGAATTATGAACATTATTTTGTTGCTTAAAGTAACATTTAATGTTCTTAAATAAATATTTTTATCATTATTTTTCAAAGTTACAACTAAGACCAAGGGGTCAAATAAACACCACTCAATCTTTCAAATTTGGTGCTTAAAAATGAACTAATCTTTATAAAAGTTTTTTTATCTTCAATATTTGTTTGATCTAATTTTTTTTATCAAAGAAAGGGGTGTTTCATGTATGCTCTTCCATTTTTTTCCTTTAGGGAACCCTTGGAATCAAAAGTACCATTCCTATTGCACAAAACCTAGTCCAAGGCTTAGAAATAAAGTCGTCTAAAGCACTCCTTAAAAACTTGTCAAAGCTTTGGTGATCTTGAAAATGACCCTAAAGTCTTTATACTTTCATGCTTTATTTATTTATGCATCTTGGCTTGTGAGGGGGACTTCATCACCTCCCATGAGTTCTTTAGGAAAGCTTTGACCTAGGGTTTCATCACCTGGCATTGACTTCATTTGACTCCTTTGGAGTTACACATGGGACATAGTGGCACTTTAGACATCATACTACACTAAGCGAATAATAAGATATAGTAGTTGCAAAAAAGACTAGACCTTTTTGTTTACATACCCAAAATCCATGCTTTTCTTTTGCATTGTTTGGCATGAAAGTCATTATGCAATTGATTCTCCTAGAATGATTGAAACTTTAATAGTTTAGTCAACCCCACATGCCATACCCTTGCTAGGATTTGCATAATTATACTTAGTGTATTTTGGTCATTTTTTCTTGATATGTTTTAAAACTAGAACTTGTTTTTTTGTTCATAAGCTATGTGATTTAAATTAGTTTGATGCATTTGCCAAGCAATTCTGAGAATTGGCTTATGAAAGAAAGAGTTTTGCATCCACTGAGATTAAGATCAATTTTTTGCATGCTTTACCATATAATCTTATTGATAGAGTTATTTCCTATATTGATCTTAAGGGACTGACAATTGAAGATCTCTCTCTCTCAGATGTGATCAATTTTTCTAAACAACAAGCTATGTGCTTAGTCTCTGAGACTAAGTTGATCCAAAAACTCACCAAGCATCAAGCCTCACAAATTGCTCCCATATTTCAAGAAATAGCCCCATTTGGCTGTAGGCCATTTGTACAGCCCCGTAAATAGAAAACGCAATGCCGCAAATGTCTTTACTTTAAGCACCATTCTTTTCCACACAAGCATTCCTATCCACCTCCTCATCATTTCCTCAAGAAATGACGTACTGCTTGTCCTCCCTTTAAACAACCTATTTGCTACATCTGTCGCAAACCTGGCCATATTATTCCTCAGTGCCATTGTAAGAATCCTACAGTTAAAGCTATTTTTACCTCCAATGTAGTAGCGTGGTGGGATATTGTAGATTCTGATGAAGACCTTTATTTACAAGATGACATCTATGAACCAATTCTAGATGATCTCCCCAAAGGTGATTCAGATGATGAAAATTATGCAGATGCTCTCGAGTCATTAGCCGATGACTTGGAACAACCGCTAACCAACATGCAACGCCCATGGTACTGACCTCGACATCATGATTTTTCATAGCTACATTATGAAGCACATGGAACCTGGTCGAGACATCATCAAGAAGTTCCAGAAAGACCAAAGAAACCTAGAGGAAGAGGATATTCTAGAGAAGGAACATCTAGAGGGAGACAGCCCTCTATGGCAACAATGCCACCTACATTACAAAGATCTCAACATCCTCCTTTGCAATATCAGAGCTCTTTTAAGCCCAGCAACTCTTGGATCAAAAACAAATTCACTAGTAAAGAACCACCAAGAGAAATCCAAGCACCAACACCAAAGATCGAGCCACAGTGGGATATTCTGTTGCCCACAAAAGAGAAAGAAGAGGATGACAAAGTAGAAAGCTATTTCTACTCTAACCAAGATTACTACCCAGGTGAATGCAGTAATCCCTAGGAAGAAGAAGTAGAACTAGAATAAGAAGACATATACACTAAACAATCCATTGTTCAGGATCCAGGGAGATAAAAACCGGTATGTACTAGTATTCCTCCTTTGGAAATTCCACAACCAGCTTATCTTACTCAGTTGATTAATGGAAAGTTTGCCCAGTTTATTACTTTATAAATTAATGACAGACTAGTAGATGCCTAGATAGATACAGGAGCTTCTCTCTCCTTTGCTAAAACACCAATCATCCATGACTGGAAGACATTGGATGATGCATTAGCTTATAAGAGCTTAAATGTCCAAGGGAATAGTTTCATCTGTAATAAATAAAAAACATCAGCAGACCCTTCAAATTCAAAATAAAATATTTCATGCTAACTTTTTTTCACTAGATAGAATGCATGTAGATATTCTTCTAGACGGTGCCTTTATTGATAGATACTCTCCCTATGGCTCTACCACTAAGAGTATCATGTTTACAATAGAAAATTAAAGGCTTAGAATACCTCACCTCATTTATGCCACTGAACAATTTCCAAGTTCAATGACTCAAATACCAGAGAATGTAATCCCAACTAAAATCCAAGAGTTAGGAGAAAAGGTTAAAACCACTATCTATTCTGACAACCCTCAGCAGTTTTGGTCTAAATTTATGCCAGAGATGGACATAAAAATCCTCGAAGGCAAGCATATGAAGATTGGGAAGAAGATCCCAATACCATCTTAGGATTATAATGATATGGAACTCTAGATCAAAGAACTGAAGGCTAATGGTTTCATTGAGAAATCTACTTCCCCTTTCTGTTGTTATGCCTTCATGGTTAACACTCTGAATAGAAAAGAGGAAAGAAAAGAATGGTCATCAATTATCAGCCATTAAATGCTATCACTCAACCATTTCCATATCCCATTCCAGATAAAAGCTATTTGTTGGAAAAAGTTACATGTAAATACTTCTCCCAGTTTGACTACAAATCAGGATTTTATTGGATCAGAGTCAAAGGAACTGACAGGGAAAAGACAGCATTCAACTACCCTTTTGGCCATTTCCAGTGGACAGTGATGCCTTTCAGCTTGATGAATGCACCAACATATTATCAAGCTCACATGGATAAGACCTTCCAAGGCACATCTAACTTTTTGTGTGTATATATTGATGATATTCTAATTTTTAGTAATGGTCTTATTGACCATGCTACTCATCTCTCCATGTTTTTCCAACTAGCTCAAGATGCAGGAATTGTACTATCAAAAACAAAGATTCAGTTGTTCAAGACTGAATGTAACTTCCTCAAAATGGTGATCTGAGATTCCAAACTACAAATATAGCCACACATCAAGGAGAAAGTCATCAGTTTTCTAGAGAAGCTAGATAAAGCTAAGCTTTAAGCCTTTTTGGGATTACTTAATTACTTAAATAGTTTCTATCCTAACTCTGGTGAAGACAGGTTGATTCTTCAAGAACTTCTCCAGAAAAAGAAAGCTTTTTTTGGGAAGAACAACATATAACAATAGTTCAAAAAATCAAATCGACAGTTGCTTTACTGCCAGAACTGCATATCCCAAAATCTGATCAGATGAAGATTTATACTGATGCCTCCGATATTGCATGGGGAGGAGTACTTGTTTGTGTACATAATAATTAAGAATTTGTCTATGAATTTGCTAGTGGATTATTCAGTACTGATGTTCTCAAATGGATTTCTTCTGATAAGGAAATCTATGTTGTAAAGAAATGCTTAGAGAAGTTCATGTTAAAGCTTATCCATTTGCCTCATTTTGTTGTAATTACCGACTGTACTAGATTTCTAACCTTTAAAAAAAAGGATCATTGTTGGAAGGATGGTCATGGTAAATATGTTAGATGGCAAGCATTTTTTAACTAGATTAATTTTTTAGTGGAACATATTAAAGGTATTGATAATGTCATTACAGATTGGCTTAGTAGAAGTCCTCCAGCAACACTCATGCACCAACCCATTCCTGGTTTTAATCTGACCAAAATTTATAATCAAGGATTTCCTTCTTTGAATATCCTTGTCCAAGAGTAGATTCTGCATGAAGGGTTGCATCCAGGATACATAAGTATTTCTTATGCAGTAGGACAAGATTTGCAAATGTCCTCAACAGCTAATATTCAGGAAAACCGACGACAAAATTTTGTAGTCCTCTATATCGAAAGACTAAATAGTGAATTTTTGTATCTTCAGTTCACTACATTATTAAAGCATCCATTATGGACATGGATGATTAAAATCAGATCTCCTTCCACTGAACATCTGTATCAGTGGATTGCAAGGCATGGCCCGCACCGTATACATGAAGAGGAGAATCATGATAAAGACACTGTCGTGCATACCATCATAAGAAGATAGTTGGAGTGGGAATATTATTTCTACATCACTCCACGATATCATGCATGTGAAGCTAGACCCTAGCACTGGCATCTTTCCAGTACATTCCAACTTAGATGTCTTTTCAATCCAATCAGTGAGGACGACCTATTATTTGAAGCAAAGCAATGTTGGACCCACGCCACAAAACATCACCATCATCCAGTGCATCCAACAGCATCTCCCTATAACTTATCTTGCAAGCTATACATTATGATGGGACTTGACACCACCTTGATAGTGATCAGGCAGGACCTCCCAAAATACTATATATAGGCCTCTTCTCCATAGCATTTTCATCAAAAAATTTCTAAGCTTTTAGAATCTAGTAGTCTTGTTGAAAGAGTATGCTCTTCTCTTGCCCTTTTCGAAGGATCCTGAGAATCAGAAATTAAAACAAGTGTTTTTATATTTTAGTTTAAAATAATAGTGTGAAGCCATAGCCATTCGGCCCCTGCCTACTATCGCGGGTTTTCTATAAACAAAGCTGTAAAAGGAAGTTACGAAGGAGGCATCTATTGACAATAAAATACTGGTATTAGAGCCATATATCAGAGTCACTGTTAGCTATTGTGAAGGGTTGTTTGATTTGTAATAATTCTTAGCTCTGACTTTTTGAGTTCTCTGCTTTGAAAAATTCTTTGGGAAAGTTTATTGCATCGAGTCCCATGCCATTTTTAAATTTTCATAGGCCATTTTATCTCTACATCCTCTATTTCCCTTACCAGAATTTTCTCACTTACCAGACCTCAAATCTCTCTACCATGGAATTTGAAAAAGCCCAAACCTCCTCTATAGTAGAACTAATCAATGAATCTGAATTAGAAGGAACATATGAACTCCCTTCCTTCATTCCTGAATAGATATCTGACTATCTAGATATAGAAATCACTGAAGAACCTTGAAAAGGAAAATAGCCTATATAAACCCCCAGCTATTAAAGCTTCACATGTCTATAAGAAGTCTGAATTGTTAAAGTCTAAGTTTGTTTATAATTCTACTCATATGTCTTTTGTTAAACCCTGGATCAAATCTGTTGAGTTAACACTCAGTTATAAGCCAAAGAAAACTTTCCAAACAAATTTACTTTCTTTATTACCTGAACCAGAGGTTAATTATATCAAGTCACATGAAGATGTAAAATTTGTTCACTTTGGTCTTATTAGAATACATATAACTCCTTTGATTCCTAGAAATATAAAGCCTATTATATATCTTGCTTTGTGTGATCGTTGTCAAGTCAGTTTCAAGCATTCCTATCAAATATCAAGTCTTGGTCGCTTGAACGATGAAGTTATTTATTTTGAATTTTGTCCTAACCTCTCTATCGCAATCCGCAATAAAGGTTGTAAAGAAGTTCAAAATGGATCTTTAGATTGTTGGGGATTATTCACCTCCCTTTTTGGTCTTGATATGTTTGGTTAATTTAAGTATGCTTCTATAAATACTTTTATTGTTTATAGCATGATGAATACTAATCATCCAAAGATCTTAGAAAATATGCCCTATGCCAGAAGATTAAGTGGTACTATCCAACTTCAAAAAGTTCATATAGAGTCTGTAGAAATTCCTTCTGATTGGAAACTTGACTGGTTGAAGAATGTTTCTCCCAGAATGTTTCTGATTGGAAACTTTACTACAAAATTTTGGTTCCATTATCGAGATGTGTGTTGAATTTAATTTTTAAAATGGTCCAATAGAGTAATGCTTCAACTATTAATTGAGAATATAGAGAATTAGTTAGATTAAGTTGAATATAGTTTTGTGCAAAGTCATCCTACATGTAAAGGACAAAATCCAAGAAAATGGGTGAAAACTAACTTTTACTATGCTCTATATGAGGTGTTATTTTATGAACTACTTGAGCATGTGTAATGATGGTTGGTTATCTACACTAATACTAGAAGGTGAAGCTACAAATATCACCTCAAGTGGACCATAAAACATGTAGAGAGGCTAAAGAGCTTGGATGAAGTTTGGACACATGTTTTGGACAAGTGGTAGAGTGACATATTGAATAGATACATGCCAGAGTTCATAGTGTCAAAGTTCTCATGCCCAAAATAAATAGAGAAAAAGTTTATTTACAAACCAAGGGGTACATTCATAAGAGGGCTCAACACCAAACTAAAAAAGCTTCTAGTGGATTATGGTATAGAAACTATGAGAATAGAAGGATAAAGTATTTATGCATATGAGAAAGTATAAAAGGTGAGAAGGTGAAGTGTAAGTAAGGAGCAATGGAAGATGGAAAGCAACTTGACACCCAAGAACCCTATAAGTTGAACTATAGTAAGTAAAGGCACAAATTAATGGAGGATATAGAACTTGGAAGTGTCAATAGGACCCATAGAAAGCAAAAAGGGCATGGGGAAGGATCCCCTAAATTGTAGAAGTGTGAAGAGGATGAGGAAGAATCTAGAGATTGGACTCAGAAGTTGGGTAAAAGATGTAGTAGGTTCCTATAAGAGGTGTCACATGAGAATGCACCAAAATTGCCTACCCCCTTTTAACCAAAAGCACAAGCTCATGCACTAAATTCCCCATCATAAGATATAATAATGTTAACTAAACTTGTTATCAACATATAATTTGATAGGATTCAAGATTTGAATCAAGATTTTGTACTTGAGAAAGTGATTCCCTATGAGGAACTAAGTGAGGATATAGTGAATCTATGAAGTGCTAATATAAGAAGCATGAACCCAAGTGTAAGCATTCTTGTGCAGATAATGTCAACTACATGAACTAGGAAACAACCCATAGGAAGTGGCATGGTGTCACTAGTGAGTGGTACTATGTTGACAAGTTTAGTAGCATAACATACTCTATTAGGGTCAATACTGAACCCTACAAGTGTAGGCACAAGAGGGCCACCTCTAACATAGATATAAGGGGGGAAAGCACCTCAAAACTTAGTGCTACCCCCTTAATAAATATACTACAAGATGAAAACACACTTGCTTGAGTATCATGGAGTTGAAAATGTTGTGGAGTATGTGCTAAATTATGATTTAAAATGGTGTGCTTGAGGCATCACTCAACCTGATCACAAGGCAACCCAATTTTTGACCAGCCTATTAGATCATTCCCATACTTGGTATTGAAATTTTGATTTGAACTAGGATATGGTTGACTATAATGTGTTGAAGGAAGCCTTCTTGAAAGAGTTTGATATCCCTAAGTTTGACTAGTAGAGCATCACAGTGCTAAAGGAAATTAGTTAAGGGTTGTTCTAAATAATGCACCTATATGATGCATGCTTTAAAACTCTTCTTTATAAGATTCCATATGACATTTACCCCTACTAGCATGTGTAATAGTTTATTGGAGGCCTGTTGGTACCATTCAGAAGAGAATTATCCATGAAGACCTTCATAGGCCCTCATAAAGCACTTAAAGCCACACTCTAGGCTAAAGTGGTAGGTAGCACTGATATCAAGATCAAACCATTTATGGAGGTGTAGATTGTGAAAATGGCCTCCCATCTATAGAAGCTAACTATTGGTTCAGCACATGACACTCATAGTGGGTTATAGTTTACTGACTATGAGATGAAGGGGCATAACAAGAATAACTTCCCATGAAGAAACATTCATTCCCTACTTATCAACTATGAGGTTTATCATGGGTTGAATGACTCTTGAAACTACCTATATTATATCACTCAAATCAAGTAAATACCACCATTTAATATAACATGTGAGATGCCTATATGCACTCAATAACAGACTATAGAGTCATCAAAAGGATGCACCAAAACATGGAAAGAGGTGCGAGGTGGGTGATGACATCAATTGATGGTCAAGTGAGTCAAGGAAATGAAGTCTATGGATAGAATAATATGGGATATGGTAACTAGTGAGGCACATGCAGATGAGGAGGAGGACATGGTGTAGAAATATTCCCACCATGATCATGCTACAAGTGTGGGTTGACTAAACATTATCAGCATTATTTCCCCATGCATCTAATGTGTGGGTATTTTCAAGGACCACATATAGTTATAGAATGCCTTGACTTGTAAAAAAAGCTAACTCAAGGTTAGCTTGGCACAAATAGAGGTGCCATAATGGTGAGGCACGAGTTCAAAGAGGAAAGGTGTGATCCTAAGGCATAATAGACTTATAAGGATTTTCATAAGGTATAGGCCCTGACTTGAAGTGGTTTTACCACTCAACCACCCACCATGTTAAACTAATATCTACTCTTGGAGTATGGTGAACAAAGTCACACTTAGTGCATAACATGGCCAGAGCCAAAATCTACACCATACCCTGACCTTGTATGGCAGAACAATGTCATATATTAAGCTATGAGCATGATACATAACTTGAGGGAGAATTTTAGTTTGCCATATATTTATAGGCACATGCAACTAATTTACATAAGAAGTAATATCACCAAGAGGTTTAAGTGTAGGAGTTGACCAAAATCTTGCACCTTCAATAAATGGAAGGAATGATACCCCTGCTAAAAGATTTGTTGATAAAGTATGTAGGGAAGAAACTAGAGTTTGAAGTTATTCCTTAGATTATTGAGGTTACTGCACCACATATGGAGTGAGTATGTAAAGTAAGGCATATTTAGAATGTTGATTTTGACCAAGAGTTATAGATAGACACCACCATCAATGGGTGGTTAGTTTATGAATTACTAGTTGATATGGGTGCTAAGGTCAATATTTTGACTCAAAATGCGTAGGAAAAAATAAGGCATCCACCCTTGAGGCCTTCACCTTACATGTTTTTTATGTCTGAAAATACCTAAACACAACTTATTAGGATCTTGAAGGGTGCCATTGTAGATATCATGGGCATCAATTTCTATGCCAACTTTGAGGTCATCAAGTTAGCAGAATAGGATATCCCATGCTCTTAGGGAGGCCATGGTGGTATGCAAACATTGTAGATATGCAATTTAAGAAGCACTATATGAATTTTGAGAATGGAAAGGAAGGAGTGGTGATCCCTCTTTCAAGTGACCAAGGGCCCCCATATGTATAAAGTTTTGATCTTGAGGATGGGATCAACCACATCTATAACATCATAGTGTAGGATGTTGAGAAGCTCAACCCCAATGACCAAGTTGTGATCAAATGGGAGGATGGGCACTCTACCTCTAATATAACTAATGTAACCTATGAATGATGGGTCAAATATTCCTATAAGGTCACTATCCAAAGATACCACCTAGTGTATGTAACCAGGCCAAGACTAGCTAGGACAAGGTTGGTTAGGATTGAGTGCCTCAAAAAGAAATGGGTCCCCCACATTAGAAAGGTGGAGAAAAGGGAACTGCATCTTATTAAAGGGAATATTATATAACTTTCAAAGTATGAATGTATCTAACCCATATAATAGTATTTCCAAGATGTTAAATCCTATGTCCCAAAGGAGATAGATTGAATTGGTGTACTAGTACGTACCTTAAAGAGTATTGTTGCTAATTGGTGGGCAGTGCAGAGACCTAGCTTGCCAACTTGGTAGGATGTGAAGGTAGTGATTTTCACTAGGTTTGGTAAGAGTAAAAAAGATCTATACATACCCACTTATGCTTGCAATTTTGACCTAATCATGCATGTGCATCTATGTGAAGAAACCTAGACTGTTTGTAGCAAGAATGTGCCAAGAGGCCTGTGGGTGCATGCTTTTGACAAGACCTTGAAAACATGTACATGAGAATGGTATATTATAAATGAGATGCACTATGAGACATGGAATTATGAGATGATT
Source organism: Torreya grandis (assembly GCA_037957365.1). Classification (NCBI taxonomy): domain Eukaryota; kingdom Viridiplantae; phylum Streptophyta; class Pinopsida; order Cupressales; family Taxaceae; genus Torreya; species Torreya grandis. Next base: position 80,810 of record JARHVA010003269.1, on the reverse strand, counting down.
AAGGAGAGGTTCATGCACACCTCATTTTATTTATAGAACTTAGAGTTACTAGAGAAAGTACAAGTCATTCATAGGGTAGTGTTTGAGCACACTGCAATTTTAGAAGACTACCTAAAGGAAATGTTCAAGGAGAAAGTACTAACACTCTTGATATTATTTAAATAGATGGTGATCAATAGTGACTCCAGTGAAGAAGATGATAAGACTTGGAAAGAGCGTAATTGGAAGGCTCTAATAGGTAGACAAAAACTTATACACCTTGTGGATGATAATACCCCAAACAATAAAGATCCAACACATATTTGAATTGAAACAACAAAGGAGACAAGGAAAGTTAAATACTCTCATTAGGAGATAAATTATCCCTACCATGTGCCACTCAAGACCACCAAAGTAGACATCAATGTAGAAGGCAAGCTGAAGATCACCATTATATGTGCTTACTAGTCTAAGTCAGAGTTGGTGTGAATTATAGACCTCTTGAAATAATTACCAAAATTATTCCCATGTAGCTATAAAGACATGAAGGGAACCCACCCTTAACTTGGGAAAATGAGCATCAAGCTAGTGGATGGCATGAGGTCAATCAAGAAGCACCCATATCAGATGAATCCCAATCTCTATGCCAAGGTAAAGATGGAGATTGATGGAATGTTGGTGCTGTTTCTACAAGTTTTTTGCTTTTCTACATTTAGAGGAAATAAGAAACTAGAGTAATGGTCAGGGGTTAGATGATACCCAGATGAAGTTGCGCACCGTATCCAGATGATTGAAGGAGCTCCTCTTTGGGTGTTGAGGACGACACCTATAGATAAGAAAGAGACTCAAACAAAGAAAATGTTAAATAGATATATGGTGGACTGCCAAGCAAAGCTCAATCCCAAAAGTGCAAAGACTTCCTTGAGGGATGATAGTCCACTAGTTGATAAAAAATAATGTTGTAATGGAAAGAAATAATGAAAAACTTAAAGAAAGAGGAATAGATAATGCACACCTGAATCCTATAATTAGTTTCCCATAGTCACCAATGTCGGTTAGTCTGCCATCATTGGTTAATCAAGGATGTCGACGTCGGTTATTCTACCGATGTCGGTAGTGGCAATGGTCGATGTCGGTCAGGGCAATGGCTAATGTCGGTCAGGGCAATGGCCTTAGACAGGTTTTGGACAGGTTTATTGTCAATAGAGGGGTTTAGAAAGAGTCTGTAGGAGTTTGGAGATTTGTGCAAGGGATGCAGGATAGTGGACAGGGTCTTTAGGAGGGACAAAGGCAGGGGATAGGTTATCAAAATGGGTCAGGATAGAAGACAAGCTTTTCAGCCTTTCAAGAAGAAGTTTGGTCAAGTTTGGTCTAGTTGATAGCTGGGTCTGCTTGATAATATTATTTAGAAGCAATAAATAGAAAACTAATTACTGATATAGTTTAAATAATTGAAATGAAATAGAAGAAGGATACTTAGCTCTACTTGGGGGGAGCTCCAAAGATGTTGAAGACTTCCTGCAATGTTTCAATCAGAGGTAGAGTGACTGATGCAGAGTTCTTGTAGCCTATGATGCTTGGTGTGTGTCTGGGAGAGAGAGAGAGGTCAAATACCTGGAGCCAAAGAATTAGCATTCCAGGGGCCAGAGAATTGGCATTTGGGGTGAATTCAGGGTCTGAATTTGGTTTTAAGAAATTGACGTCGGTGATTCCATCAGCATCGACCGACGGTTGATCAATGTCGATAGCTAGAGGATGGGTAAAAAGGCTATTTCTAGCCTTTTTCCCATTCCTCCAACTGTTGATTTTAGTGGTCATGGTTAAATGGTCAAAGGAAGGTTTAATAGGCATGAGGATTAGTGGGAGAGTTGGAATGACTAGTCATAGGGTGATAAATGAGGGTATCTAAGGGAAAGGAATCCAAGGTGAGGTGTCAAGGGTGGTGTGTCGTGGGTGAGGTGTCAAGAGGATGATTAATTTAAAATAGATAATTTATTTTAAATTAATAAGTGTGTGGGTTAGGAATGTTTAAAAGTGGGCCAAGGGGACCAAGGGGGAGTCGACCAAGGAGTAGACACAATTTTGGTGTCTATATTTGCCCCTTTTTGTCTTGTTGGTTATTCTAATGAACTGCAAGACAAAAATAGGAGTAAATTGCCCCAGGTATGGGATGAGGTGTAGGTTACCCCAATTATGATGATGAGGTATCCCCCCTCAAAGCAGGAGTCGAGGGAAGGTAACCTAAAATTGGGTGCCAATTTGATAGATAGTGGATGGATATGGTGAAGGTTGAGTGTGAACACTGCAAAAGTTGAGATTGCGCGTATACCACTTCCCATGATAGGTAGGTCAAATTGTCATAGTCAAAGGTCAAGGAGTGATAAAATCAAAATAACCAGTCTCTAGCATTTAGTCATAGCTTATTAGGTTATTCAATCCAAGCTGTAGCTCCAATGGTCATCATGTTCCAAGTATCCTGAGCTTAGGAAGTGCTCCTGGAAAACATGAAAATGTCACAAGTATTGGGGATCAACTTGCTCATGATCTGACAATAAGTGTGAGGGTCATAATGTGGGTTGTGGACAATTTTGCTAACCATTCATGAGGTAGCATACATGCAATCAAAACAACTAAGGCAAAGTTGTCTCGAAAGTGGTCATGGTTGGAGGAGATAGTCACGATCTCCATGGTCGTTGGTCGAGTCGGGTCGAGATATAAGTGATCTCAAATGGTTGTTTGATGTGGTCAAGGAGATGTATGCAATCTCCAATGTGCCCCATGAGAAGTCAAATGTGACTTCTACAGTGTCAGGGCTGGTTGTTTGGTCATGATGTTGGGTTGGTATAGATAGTTGGTCCATTAGATGGACAAACGAAGGAATGGCCGAGCTAACCTTAGAAGACCCCATGTCAACTGAGTGTTGCCTACATATCCCTTGTTTGAAGGGCCTCAGGCCAATGTAGTTCTCCCTAAAAGGGAGGAAGAGGGTCGGTTATGGACTGGGTTGGACTAGGTTAAGTCATGGTTAAAGGTAATATGGTTTGTCCATCAGGTAGACGAAAAAATGAATGTGGCCAAGCTAACCCCAGAAGATGTCATGTCATTTGAGTGCTACCGACATAGCCCCTATGGGGGCCTCAGGCCAATGTAGTTGTACCTAAAAGAGAGGAAGAGGGTCGGTTATGGATGGGGTTGGACTAGGTTAAGTCATGGTTAAAGGTAATATGGTTTGTCCATCAGGTAGACGAACAAGTGGATGTGGCCAAGCTAACCCCAGAAGACGTCATGTCATCTGAGTGCTACTTACATAGCCCCTGTGGGGGCCTCAGGCCAATGTAGTTCTCCCTAAAATGGAGGAAGAGTCAAAGTGGTCGATATTTGGTTTTGGTCGGGTGATAGATGATGAGTGGTATGATGATGTTACAGTTGTTTCCATGTGATGGTGTATTCTATAACATTGGTTGAGGTCTTTCATCCCTTAGCAATTTTCCATATTAGTAATGGTGTATGCTAAAAATGAATTGAGATTATTTATGCTTCAGCAAGTAATGGTTTATGCTTGACATAAATTGTGTGGTTGATAGTTTCCATGTGTATTGTTTTCCATAGAAACTATGTGAAATGGACTATGTCATGTCAGTAGTCTGGAAATGTTTGGTTTGGTTGTATGTGAACAAGATGTGTAAGAAGTGAAAGGTGTGTTTCCCTTTCATTGACAAGGACCATAATGATGTCATAGATAAAGGTTTTTGCAAACAAAAGCCCCATTCATGCATTACGTCGGTGACCATTGATTGTGTTAGAGGAGTATTGAATCACTTGACGTTAAGTGAGTACAAAATCCCTTGAGTATGTTGGGGTGATAGGTGTGATTATGTGAGATGTGAGGGTAGGGTAACCCTTTTAGCAGGGATAACTTGCCCCTTTTATAGGTGACCCTGAGAACAACTATAGACAAGTCCATGACTTTATAGTTTGTCAGTCAGTTTTTTTTTGGTAGACTAATCAATGCAGGAAGTCTATGTGGGAATGTTGTTTTGTTTTGTGGTCATATGTGAAGCTGATCGATGCAGGAAGCTTTTGAGATAGTGTTGTTTGTAGCAAGATTTGGGCATAACCATCCTTCGAGGGAGTGGTCTATATTCTACTTTGTATGGTTGAATGTCTTTGAATAGCTATCCTTCAAGGGAGTAGTCTATCAATTACAGCAATTATGCAGTTGTCCTTCAAGGGAGCAGTCTACATTTATAGTTTTATGACCTTCAAATAAGCAGCCTAGTTTTATATGTTTTTGTTTTTGACTAAACTTTTTGGTCATGGACTTGACTATAGAGGTTTAGAGGGTTTCTCTTTTATTAGGACAAAGCATTCATGCTTGACAAAAAGGGTTGACTAATGTTTGTAGGGTTGAGGGCTTGAGAGGAATAGGAATGACAATGATGGGGAGTTGCTCAAGGGATGAGCTCAAGTTAAATATCAAGTGATTAATTACTTGACTAACAGTAGACTGGTCGAAGATGTAAGGCATTAAGAGGCTCAGGTTTTGGTAAGCCTTCGAGAGAGGATAGATGAGAAGTCCCTGATCTATGCTTGTGCATCATGATGTAAGGTCTGAGTCAATTAGGAGAAAACTTGCCCCATTTGCTTCATTCTAAATTGGTCACATGTTGGTTTAGGATGAGATCTCTGATTTTGAAATCTCACTTTTTTAGATTGTTGTTGTGGGTATGGTTTTGGTTGATGTTGGATGTGAAGTTGGTTATCATGTTGTTGGCATTTGGTGCAACGCCGAACATAGTTTTTGTAGTTTTGGTGAAGAGTGGGCCAATAATAGCCTAGGTGGAGGATGTGCTTGGCAAGAAAGTTACCGCTGAAATGTCCCCCACAAATCTTGTCATGGACTTGTTTGATGACATGGGGTGTTTCAGTGGTTGTTAGGCATTAGATAAGGAGGCCATCGAGACCTCACTTGTAAAGAAGTTCCCCTAGCATGGTGTAGCAAGCAGTGTTCTTGATAAAAGCTCACCGTCTATTGCTAGATAGTTTGGGAGGGATGATAGAATATGTTAAGTAGTCCACAAGTCACTTATACCAAGCGTCATGTGGACTAGAGTGGTTAGGAGGAATTTCCCCCAGAGATGATGGTCGAGATGAGCCCAAGATAGAAATCTTGGGTTGTGTTGGTTGAGAGGTCTTGATGAATAATGGATATGTCAAAGGTGTAGAAGTCTGGTCTATTCCTTTATTCTTCATAGTTTGGGGCTTGGTGGTCACAGTAACAGTGTTGATTTCAAATAAAGGTTGAGGAGGTGGTTGAGGGACCATAGTCTTGTATGGGGATCCTGATTTAGGTGAGGATGTTTGTGAGGCATGAGATGGTGTTGGTGATTTGTCAGAAGAAGCCTCAATGTGAGGGGTGTCCTTTTTCAGGTGTTGATGAATGACAACCTTAAGGGCACAACAATGTTTGGTATCATGTCCAGGTGTGTGATGATACCAACAAATTTTAGTGTCATCAAACCAAGATGGTTTTGGTCTAAGAGGTTGAAATGGTTTAATAAGCGGGAGAGTAATACTCGAAGACTGCAATAATTGGCATAACATCAAAGCATAAGAACCCACTAATGGCTTTGCACACATTGTGGTAGGTGTTAACAACTTCTGTTTAGGAGTTGTAGAAAGAGTGTGTCGTGTCATCTTTTTCATTGGTGATGTGGCCACACGTGGTGATGACACTTTTTTGGTGAGAGGTGTTAGATTAGGGAACAATCCTGCTAAAGTAGAAGGATGTGGACCCAGGATAGATGGCAATGGTGAAGGTGGGGGAGAGTTCTTCGATGGGGTTTAGTAGCCTTCTTTGGTTTAGTGTGAGGACTACTATTGTGTGGGGTGAGGTTTAAGTCTACCGTCACTTGTGGGTGAGCGACGTTGGATGTAGGGTGCACACCAAGGGATTTGACCTATTTCAGTATAGTAGATGACTACAAGGGTTTGGATGAGGTTGCATGAGGTTTTATAGTTAGTCGTTTAAAAGATTTAGGTGATTGTGAGAGAATCATCACTGGATATTCTTTGGTCAAAGTTGGTGAAGTGATAAGTTCTTCTCTTGATGGAAAAAGAATTGAATAATGTGGCTCTTTAGTTGGATAGAGTGTAGGGATAATCATGGCTTCTTCGTGTGGTCGAGGAGCAGAAAAAGTATGATCCCCCATTGATGATAAGAAGGATGAGGGTGAGGCAGTCGGTGTTGGTGTCATCAAGGCATCCTCTAATATGTGAGAGGTCAAAGTGGATTCTCCCACATGTGAAAGAGGGGTGGATGGAGGATTATCCTCCATTGGTGGAGGCAAAATAGGAGAGGAAGGCTCCTCTACCCGTGGTAGACAAATAGGAGAAGAGGACTCTTCTACCTGTGGTGGACAAATAGGAGAAGAAGGATCTTTTACCTGTGGTGGAGGGACAGGAGAAGAAGGCCCTTCTACCTATGGTGGAGAAGTAGGTTGACTAACCTCTTCAGACTATGGGAGAGGTTGGTTAGGAATGGAAGGCAAAACCATGTTGATTGTGCGTATATTACGCTCTTGGGGGTCATCGGCCATGGTCTGAATGTTATTTTGACTAGGGGGATGGTTAGGGAAAGGTTGTCTAAAGATGTCTATGTTTTGGTTAGGTGGCGCATTTGGGTTATCCAAGACAAGATCACCTTTATCTATCATGTCTTGGACAATGTTTTTGAAGGTTTTGCAGTTGTTTATGTCATGGCCTTTGACATGGTGATAATGACAAAAGTCATTTTCCCTATACCATGTAGGGATGGCTTTTGAGGGGTCGAATTGAGGTGGTGGTCGAATTGGGGGGAGGTTGGGACTCCCTATTTGATGAGTTTATCCAACACTGAAGCGTATGATTCTCCTATTGGAGTATATTGACGCTGTATGTATCATTGTTAGAATTGTCGTGTAATGCTTTGAGATGTGGAGGGTTTGGATTGGTTAGTTGTGGTCGATGATGATGATCTAAGTACCACAACATTTGCTGATCCCTTGGATTTGGAATTGGACAAAGAAGATTTGGATGAAGGGTCATTTTATTTTGTGTTGGGGTTTTTACTACACAATTTGACTTTATTTTCTTCAACAGCATGGAGTTCAAGCTTCCTAGCCATAGTGAAAGCTTCATCAAATGTGCAGAATGTTTGGACCCGCAAAGTAGATGAGATGTGTTTGGCACATGCTTGTGAAAAGAGCTCAATGAGCTTGGGTTGAGGTAAAGAAAAGGAGAGTTGGTTGATTAAACTTCTCCATCGAGCAACAAAATCGGCTATTGATTCATCATCGAATTGTTTGATAGAATATAGGTCCGTGATAGAGACCTTTTTAGTTATGTTGATTGAAAAGTGATCAAGGAAAAGTTGGGCGAGTTGAGTGAATGTAAAAAGAGAGTGACTGGTAAGGGAGCTATACCAATCGAGGGCAGCGCCAAAAAGTGACATGGGAAATGTGCGTAGTAATAACGTATCATCATGGTCTATAAGGTAACAAGTGTGTCTAAACGCTCGTAGATGTTGCTATGGGTCTTCTTTACTCTGAAAGAGAGTAAACTTGGGAAGTTCCCACTAGCTAGGATATGGTCAGATTGGGACTGAAGGATGAATGGGTTCATTATAGATTTGTTCATATGAGAGAACATTCTTTAAACTAGAAATAGATGTCTCAAGATTAGACACCTTATCCATCAACATATTGATTAGATCGGTTGATGGATTTGTAGGTGGGGTGCCCCCTAGGTTGTAAGGCATTTGGAAGGTATTAGGAGGGGTGTATGATGTACTTGGTTGTGCTTGTATAGGCACAACATATTGGTAGTTCATCATAGGGACTGATGTTGAAGTCAAGGGTGGTTATGTCATAAAGCTAGAAGGCACAACTTGGCTTAGGTCACCAAAGGTGGTTGGATGGTGGCAACACTAGCCGAAGGATAGGTAGTTACTCTTGTATTTATGGGTGCAAGAGTAGGTGGGATGCAGACAACTAAGTTCTGGAATGGTGTAGGACTTTGTTGAATGGCTTGTGGTTGAGGGGGTACAAAAACCTTAATGGAGGTAGGTCTAGAAACAGAAAGAGAGGCCACACTTTGAAGATTGGTCATGGTTGGGTTGTTAGCTGAGGCGATGGCCTGAGTGTCTATGGGTTGAGTTTTAGAGGCTATTGATATGGTTTTTATTTTGACTAAGGAAGTTGGCATCCCATAAACTGGGTTGCCTAAAGGATCTCGCATTTGACTTCTCATGAGATAGTGCTAAAGAGCCTTAACATTGAGGTCAAGGAACCTTTCAAAGTCTTGGTCCCCTTCGGGAACAATTGAAGGTTGATTTGGGGTTGGGTGGATAAGAGTACGTTCAGTGTTTGAGTTATACTCCATTAGAGGACTTGATATAGAAGGAGAAGGTGGGAGTGGTTGTTGCCTTGCATGGTCAACAAGAGTTTTGGTTTGACTATGTGTCAAAACCATCCAAGGCAAGATGGATTCAGGTTCAAAAACTGTATGTTTTAGCCTCAGAAAACTAGAATGTGTTTTTGACAGCAAAAAGGTCAGGTTTTAAGGTTGCTTTTTGAGAAGGAAAACTTTTGACAGTGACCGACGTCGATAGAAGAACTGATGTCGGTGAATAAATTACCTATGTCGGTCAGATAACCGATGTCGGTGAAAACAGTTGCCAACGTCGGTGAAAAAACTGATGTCAGTTACTGTGTGTTTCCAAAAACTCAAAAGACTGAAAGTTTTTGGAAGAAAGGAGAAAGTTCTGAGTTGTGTTTAGTTTCAGAATAATGCATCCTCACCAGCTCAAAAAACTAGATAAAAACAAAAAATTAGATGAAGGCAAGAAAACTCTAAAACATTTAACTCCTAAGAATAAATTTTAGAGTCTTGTTGGCTTATGCCTTAGAAGAGTGTGTTTGGGAAGTGGGCTTTAGAACGGGCCCTAAAGAGGCAGTCTAAGGTTGGTTTCAGGTTAAGTTTTGGTGCTCAAAATCTATATCAGGTTTTGTATGTGGCTTGATGCTAGGAGCTTGCTCCCCTCACTTCACGAGCCCAGAGCTTAGCTGGGTCGCTTAGCTAGTATATACTTCCCCTAGAGTTTATACTCTGCTAGAGAACAGAGTGGGTTCTCCCCTTGGTAGTGAAGTCCAAGTAGGATTACCAGGAAGCGTAAGGTATCCACTAGGTGATGAAATCCTAGTCAGGCCTTGTCTCAGGTATGTTTAGATGTTTGATTATGAATATGGTCTGGTCGTGTAACACAAGTGCACTATGATTTATTCATAATGCGCTTTTAATTACTAGATGAATGGACTAAATATGCATTCACGCAGAAATGAGATGCAATATATTTTAAGCCCAAATTGAAATATTTTGTTCAGATGAAAACAAGTTGAGAAAAGGTTAAGAGCATGAATTTCACTACTCTAAGATGCAAGAGGAAAGGTGACAAGAAGAAAAAGAAAGATATTCTTTTTAACTTGTGCTTATGGTGTCTTAAAGTAAGAAAAGGAGAAATTTTCCTAATGCACCTATATGAAAGTTTTGCCTTCAGAAGAAATGGACCCAAAGAAAACTCTAGGGTCCCACCAAGCGTGCTAGAATGTTTCTACAAGTTTTTCACTTTTCTACATTTAGAGGAAATAAGAAACTAGAGTAATGGTCAGGGGTTAGATGATACCCAGATGAAGTTGCACACCATATCCAGACAATTGAAGGACCTCCTCTTTGGCTATGGAGGATGACACCTATAGATAAGAAAGAGACTCAAACATAGAAAATGTTAGGTAGATATATGGTGAACTGCCAAGCAAAGCTCGATCCCAGAAGTGCAAAGACTTCCTTGAGGGATGACAGTCCACTAGTTGATAAAAAATAATGTCGTAATGAAAAGAAATAATGAAATACTTAAAGAAAGAGGAATAGATAATGCGCACCTAAATCTTGCAATCAGTCTTCCATAGTCATCGATGTCGGTTATTCTACCGTCATCAGTTAATCAAGGCTACCGACGTCGGATATTCTGTCGATGTCAGTAGTGGCAATGGTGGATGTCAGTCAGGGCAATGGCCTTAGATAGGTTTTGGATGGGTTTATTGTCAACAGAGGGGTCTGGAAGGAGTCTATAAGAGTTTGGAGATTCGTGCAAGGGATGTAGGATAGTGGACAGGGTCTTTAGGAGGGACAAAGGTAGGGGATAGGTTATCAAAATGGGTCAGGATAAAAGACAGGCTTTTCAACCTCTCAGGAAGAAGTTTGGTTAGGTCTGGTCTAGTTGATAGCCAGGTCTGGTTGATAATATTATTTAGAAGCAATAAATAGAAAATTGATTATTGATATAGTCTAAATAATTGAAATGAAATAGAAGAAGGATACTTAGCTCTGCCTGGGGGGAGCTCCAGAGGTGTAGAAGACTTGTTGCTGATGCAGCTGATGTAGAAGACTTCTTACAATGTTTCAATCAGAGGTGGAGTGACTGATGCAGAGTTCTTGTAGCCTGTGATGCTTGGTGTGCCTCTAGGAGAGAGAGAGAGAGAGAGAGAGAGAGAGAGAGAGAGAGAGAGAGAGAGAGAGAGAGAGAGAGAGAGAGAGAGAGAGAGAGAGAGAGAGAGAGAGAGAGAGAGAGAGAGAGAGGTCAAATACCTAGAGCCAAAGAATTAGCATTCTGGGGGCTAGAGAATTGGCATTTGGGGTGAATTTGGGGTCTAAATTTGGTTTTAAGAAATCGACGTCAGTGATTCCACCGGCATCGGCCGACGGTTGACCAACATCAGTGGCTAGAGGATGGGTAAAAAGGATATTTTTATCCTTTTGCCCATTCCTCCAATTTCTGAGTTTAATGGTCGTGGTTAAACAGTCAAAGGTGGGTTTAATAGGCATGAGGATTAGTGGGAGAGTTGGAATGACTAGTCATAGGGTGATAAATGAGGATATCCAAGGGAAAGGAATCTAAGGTGAGGTGTCAAGGGTGGTGTGTCATGGGTGAGGTGTCAAGAAGATGATTAATTTAAAATAAATAATTTATTTTAAATTAATAAGTGTGTGGGTTAGGAATGTTTAGAAGTGAGCCAAGGGGACCAAGGGGGAGTCGACCAAGGAGTAGACATAATTTTGGTGTCTATAGGTGGCTAGCATCATCTACCTAGTACAAGAATCTAAATGGGTGAGCTTGATGGTCATCATCATAAAGAAATATGGGCACATATGTATTTTCATCAACTATAAGATGTTAAACACCACTTTTTTCAATGATATTTTCCTAATCCCATTCATCAATGAGGCCCTGGATGGAGTCATAAGCTATGAGCTATACAATTTCACTAATGGGTTTTCAGATTACCATCAGCAATAGATCAAAGAGGAGGATAAGTCCAAAACAACCTTTATAATTTAATGGGGTTGTTTAACTTATAAAATTATGCCCTTTAAACTCAATAATGCACTAGTCATATTCTCCAGGGTATTGAACATTTCCTTCAATGACTTTATCCATATATTCCTCTAAGTATATCTTGATGACTAGACTATGTATGGTATACTAAAAGACCATTATGACAATCTATACCTCATGTTTGAGAGGTGAATATAATTCTAAATATCCTTAAATCTAAATAAATTCATTTTCACAATTCTATTTGAGATATTGCTTAGGCACATCATCTATAAAGATTGTTGGCTAGTTGATCCAACAAAGATAGCCATAATAATCTAGATCCAAACTCCCTCAATGTAGAAATATGTTCATGCATTTCTAAGACATTATGGCTATTATAAAAAGTTCATTCAGAGCTATGAAAATATCACAACACCTCTAGAGGATCTCTTGCATAAGGATAGCCCATTCTATTAGGGTGAGGTGCAACAAGAGGCCTTTAAGACACTAAAAATGAAATTGTCTAGTATGCCAATTCTATAACTTTTGAACTAGATGAATCCTTTCCACATCCATATTTATGCTTCAAGATATTCCATTGGTTCCATATTGGCACAACCAAGTGAGGGTAAGATTGACCACCCCATCTCCTTCATAATTAGAAAATTGACATATGCAGAGTAAAACTATACCACCACTAAATGCAAGGCATTGATAATGGTCTATGTCTTACCAAAAAATTGGAAATACCTACTATAAATCCCATTCATCTTTTTCATAGATCATGAGGTGCTCAAGTACCTTATAAACAAGCATGTTCTATATGGGTGCATATGAAAATGTCTTTTTCTCTTCCAAAAGTTCCATTTCTCTATTTTAGTTAAATGTGTGAAGCAGAACTTAGGACCAGACCATTTGTCCCACATAAGTTCTAGTGATATGGTGGAACTAATTAAGGATGACATGGCAGATGTGTAGTTATATATATTTTATCATGTTCTTGAAGATCTAGTGAAGATTACCACTTTTCTTACATCAGGGTTTGCACCACAAACCTTGTCCACCAAGGAAAAGGAAAAACTTACAGTCTATGTCACCCCCTTCTAGTTCATTGAGGGGGAATTGTACAAATTGAGTAGGGATGAAGTCCTATGCTAGTGTGTTTTAGAACATAAATGGGAATCCATCTTATAAGAAGTGCATAAAGGGATCTTAGGAGGCCATTACATTGGAGATGCAATGGTGTGCAAAGTACTATAGTCAGGCTTATGGTGGCCAATCCTATTCCAAGACTCAAAGGAGTATGCTAAGTCATGTTATGTATTTCATCACACCAAAAATCCCAACTACTAAGATGAGATGCCTCTCATCCCCATTATTTCCTAGGTGCCATTAGAAAAATAGGCCATTGAATTTATTGGTCCAATTCCCATAGCATGGCACATAGGTGAAAGATACATCTTAATAACCACTAACTATTTTACCAAGTGGGCCGAATCTATACCAAACAAAGACTATATAACCATGATACCCACATGCTTCATAAGAGAGAATATCATAAGCTAGAATGGGTGCTAATTAAGTTTGACTAGTGACAAGGGAACTCATTTCATCAATGAGATGGTACGCATCCTCCTGATATAATACATGGTGGCATACCACAAGACCACCCCATATCATCCCCAAGTGAATGACATAATTGAAATATTTAAAAGAATCTTGAGAATGTGCCTAATGAAGATATGTGATTTTGGTCATAAGGATTGTTATGAACATGTTTCAACATTACTTTGGGTATATTTCATGACCTACAAGCACCTAAATAAGGCTATACCATTTTAATTGGTGATTGGCATTGAAGCAGTTTTACCCATGGAATTCATGGTGCCCTCCTTGCATATTGCATGAATTGGTCACTTATACAACAAAAAATATTTAAACACAAGGTTGAAAGAATTGAAGTGCTTGGATGAAAAATTTACCCAAACCAAATAGATTTAATAGGTTGAGAAAGCATGCCAAAAGTGGTGGCATGACAAGCACATCAAGCACAAGGAGATAACTAAAAGAGCATTGGTGTTTTTCTATGATTATTAGTAATTCAAGCACCCAAAAAAGTTGTATCTAGTTGATGGGTCCTTACTTCATCTACCACATCTTGGAAATAGGTGCATGTAAGTTTCACATGTTATCCAATGAAATGTTCCATGGGCATTTCAATGGATACCAATTGAAGCCATATAAGTAGTAGGTTGGTGCTTGTACCATGCAAACTTTGACTTCTTAGTCAATAGTCAATATAAATTGAGTTGAATAGAATAAATTCTTGTGCAAACCAAATCATTCTTTTATTTTATCCCTTGTATAGTGTATAAAGGCAGTGAATGGTACACAGTGGTCGTAATAACTTTTATATCAACATTTCACACATAATTCTAATCAAGTGGGTCAAGAACTTATGACCATAAGTACATGAGGCTACACATATAAGTAGTGGGTATGTGAAGCTAACAAGGTGAAAGTAGTAGTGGCTAAAAAGACATATGTGTAAGGATGAGAAGTGTAGGCCCCTAAAAGGCCCAAAAATGATCCACCCTTGTGTTACCTCTATGCTCGAGTTGCAAGAAGGCACATCAATTGATTTGGCACCAAATGCCCTAAGATGTAAGAATTGAAGATGCCCAAAATGGTTTAGCATAAGGTATATAGTGAAGATTCACATTCTAAGAGTGTGCGAGAGCATCAAGAGAGAAGCAAAGCTCTAGAGGGCTAGTGCAAGGGAATTTTATGGGGTAGGACAAGGCCAAGGTAGGATGATGTGCATGAAATCAACCAAGGCAAGAATCACACTTAGAATAGGAGCATAACTAGAGAAGAAGTATAACTAATAAGGCTAAATCATGTGCCTATGAGGTGCTATTAATAGTTTTCCATAAAAAAGGTGAAGGTCATACTAAAGGATACACATGTAGAAAGAAGTCATCCAAGATAGTTGGTAACCACCCAGGAAGGAGCGAGAAGTGACTATTTGAATTGTAGGTCATTTCAAAAAAAATGTTAGGAGCATTCAATGAGGTGATGGTACCAACACAAAGATATGCATTTAATGCATACAAGATAGGATATTTTTGAAGATTTCATGGATTTTCATGTTTTCTAAGAGGATCGAGACACCTATGCCATTAAACTGGTTAATAATAGTAGTTGACAAGTAAAGGGTATAAAAGGGTAAATGATATATTTAATTAGGTTACCAAGTTTATGCTAACTAAATACTTAGTGCAAACTTATCAAGAAACTAGAGAGCTGAAGTGAGAAAGAAACCTATCAGAGTGAGCAATTGAGCAACCTAGACACCTTAGAGTGAAGGAAGCATAGAGGAAGGGAGTGCATTCATAGTAAAGCTGGTGTGAGGGGTTGGAATGGGAAAATTAGTGTAGATATTTGAGTAAAACGTGATGTTATCACCAAGCTACCATTAATAGCTAGTGAATCCCAAAGTTAGATATACAAGCAAAGATCTCATGACTACAAAAGCACTGACCATCATTAGAGGTTTTAGCAAGCCACAACTACCTAGGTTCAACACAAGCTAATTCAAGATGGTGAATAAGCAAAAGGAATTTAACTCCATAGAGGCATATTTATAACCTAAGAGGGTTATGATTTTAGAGGAAGCAATGGCCACCAAGACTAAGGCACAACCAGTTGAGGTAGTTAGTGTCATAGATATTGATACCAAGGTGCTAACCAAGTTGTCTTATCAGTATATGTAGTATCCCCTAAAGGTTTAGGTAAGGTAAATTTTACATTCTTTTATGTATAATTTATAGATAAAAGAGTATAAACATTAGACATGAATTCATTTCTAAGACTTGGCATAGGACTAGATGGTGGATATGGGGTGCAAAACCCTAGAAAGTGATGCCCTTTCTGATGTCTCAATCCAAGACAAGCTGAAGGCTTCAGGTGCAACTCAGCTATATGAGTTATCCTACTTTGGAAAAATAGAGGAACTAGTCAAGTTCCTACTTTTATGTGTCTATGAAGACTGCTTATACTTCATGAAGATATCATTAAAGCTAATCCAAAGGATAACTAGACTACCTAATGCTAGGTAGGACTTTCATTAGATGATGGATGATGTCAATGAGGTGAATCACATAATAAAGATATTTAATTAATTCAAAGGGGATATATGTTCTTTATTACCAAGTGTGAGGACCTAGGCACGAGGATGATGCCATGCCTCGTTAGTTCTAAATTATGTCCTAGTAGTTAGTAGATGGATGTATCTAAGGTGTACCTCTATGTTGCATACTACATGGTATAGGGCATATAATTTAATATGTCTAAGTTCATCATAGATAAACTCATCAATAATGTGCTATAATTCCATAATGTGAAGGGAACTTTTATATGGGGGTCTATCCTCATCATGATCATAATGGAAGAGATGAAGATCCTAGATAGGGGTAAGAATAACATGTGGGTGTTTCCAGAACACCATGAGTCCCCCACATAGAAAAAAGTATTACACCTACCCCACCACCTTCAATCCTAAGTATAAGACATGTGTAATGTGTTGGTGCAAGTAGTATATAGAATCCTTTGGGTTAGAATGGTGCATTCCCTAGGGGATTCTCGTGAGTATGTTTGGGATGGTGATTTTTACAATAATGTAACATTATTGCATTATGTGCTTATCACACAAGATGGAAATAGGTCACAATGGTTGAAGCTCGCCTTTGCCTTCTTAATATAATTCTTTAGGGATACACTACACACAATCCAAGAAATGTAGTGGATGGAAATTCTAGTTAAGGAACTAGATGTAGAAAGGTATATGTTGAGGTATAGGTTTCCCTATACTGATAGAAGAGTAAATGAAGATGAAGAAAATTCTTTCAATCAAATGGCCATCAATCCTATTTAATAGGTCACAATTTTAGGCCTCATATATAGGGTCTACTATGATATGAATCCTTGAAAGGACTCTAGTACTAGGTTAAGCGTTCAGTAGAAAGAAGACCCCCCAATCCAAATTAGGGAGGAAGGAACCCTTACACTGATCGAGAAGAAAAAATATCCCTAGAAGAAAAGAGGGGAAATTTTGAAGGAAATATAGGAGCACCTGAAGATCAATATTGATTCAAAAAATTAAGCATATTCCTCAAGCTCCTCTAATAAGTACATCAAATCTGTACCAAAGACTGACCTAGCATAAATAAGAAGGAGAAGGCCTAGATTTTGATGGCAAATATAGAGCTCTATGACATAGAGGATGAGCTAGAAGAAGAGGAGTTAGAAGAAGAGGAGTTGGATGAAGGTGTGATGGTCATATGCATCATGCTTGAGGATGTTGAGTACTCATCAACTAAAGAGACCCCCTCCCTATCACCAAAGACTGATCTAGAAAATCACAATATAAGGTTGAGAAAACTCAACTTCAATGAAGTTGAGATTCAAAGGGTGTAGGAGCTGAAGGAATAGAAAGAAAAAATGACTAAGGTGGGAGTGCCTAAGGAAGTCATTGAGATGGTGGAGGCTAAGGAACATATAAAAGAGGAGGATCACATGGCATGAATTGAATAAGGAATTCAAGGAAAAGAGATGAAAAAAGATCCAAAAAAAGTAATGCCCTTGGGTGCACCAATAGAGGAGGATCTATATCACCAATGGAAGGACATGGGCCTTGACCAATAACACATTGACTTGGTGCTAAAACTACACCAAAAGTGTGAGGATTTTAAGGCCAAGGGAATGTCCCAAGCTAAGATTGAATGGCTAAAGGAAAAATAGATAAGAGAACAAAAAAAGAAATGTGTCATGCAAGCCATGAAGAGGAAGGACAAAAAAAAGGCCAAGAAAGAATATATAGCAAGAAAGGTTGAAGAAGATAAGGCCAAAAGGAAGGAGAGTGAAGATAAAGTGGCATGGGAGGAAAGGGCATGCATGTTTAAAGAGAGAGAAGAGAAGAAAGTCACTGTAAGTTTGGGACCAAGTAAATAAATAATTCTAGAGAAGATGCCAGGTGATCCCACTAGTATAATAGATAAGGCTACATAACAAGTGTACCCTAGTTCTAAAGGGATGCTTGAAGATAAGGAAGGTGATAATGGTGCCTTGAAGAAACAAATAGAGGAGACTATGGCCCTAATAGGGTGAGAAGAAGAGAAAGATGGTTAAACAAAAGTTCATGCCATAAAACCACTACAAGAAAAGATAGATGAAGGGGAAAAGTACATAAAATAACCCTTTTAGGAAGAACATGGTGGTGATCTAAGTGTCAAAAAAAGAAGGAGAAGAAGAGGAAGAAGAAGAAAAGTATGGAGAAGGCACTAACACGAGCACTAGTGCCATTAAGGAAGAAGACCTGGGTGAGGGTGAGGAGTATGAATCAATAAATAGGGAAAGGATGCAATAGGACTTTAAGGAGGATGAGAACTTCTACATGATAGAGTAAATGCCTATAAAGACTACCATGACCCTAATGTGCAATCAGTTCTATTAGGTATTGTACATATATATGGATGAGCTTTAGTTTGAGGTTTTAACCAATATAATGTAGAGCACCAAAAAGCTAGAAGAAGGCCATGATTACCAACTCTTCAACCCTCATGACTTGAACCTCGTATACTCAACCAATGCTCTTATCAAGATGGCCTATTATATCATGTGAAAGAACATAATTAATGATTCTCATGTGTATAGCTAAAATAAGGTAGCAAAGAAAGTTGAAAAAGAGATCAAGGTAATGAAACTAAATCTTTAACATCTAGTGGAACACATATAAGAGGTGGAACCATCCCTCATGGATGGTGTGGATACCTCAGAGATGAAGGAGGTGGACCAAGTATGTGTTATCATGGAGTGAATACTTCCTAGAATAAGATTGGTACTCGAAGAGAAATAAAACCTTTGTGAGGCCTTGAGGAGATAATTGAATAAAAAGTTGGACATAGTGGAGGACCTATTCAACAAAATCAAAGAAGGATTAGAATAAGTAGAAAATATATTTTGCATCTTCACCAACCAACAAGTAGTAATTGATGTGTGCCTCAAGAAGGAAAAGGAGGAGAAGGATGAAAAATTATGGCTAAGGTAAACTCCCTCAATGCTCAGCTAAAAACATAGGAACAAAACTTGGAGGTAGTATTTCATTCCTTCCAAATTGAGGCTAGTGATCAAGGAGAGATATTGGATGCAGGTGAATCACATGAAAGATAGGCTCAAAACCTTTAAGAAAGAGCTAGAAATCATAGACATGATTAATCTTGAGGATGCATGCACTAAATTAGATGGTTCCATTGATGAAATTAAGGGAACTATTCAAGGCTATGAAATATTTAATGTATATTTAGAACAAGGTGTGCCCAAGTTTTGTGTGTTTAAGGTGTTAAAAGACTAGTCTAGGTGGACTAGTAATTTTGTATGGGGTAATTTTGGGCCCCATTTTTGGAGTAAGTGCATGGAATGCACCAAATAGACAAATCTTAGCATGAGGTGACCCTTGGAGTGGTTGTTCCCCTTTTTATACATTTTGGTGCCAGCTGAAGAAGTCCCTGTAGATTCAGTGCCATTTGGTAGGTAGTTGTATAGTACCAAATTACATAAATATGTCCCTGCCAAGACTTGGACATGGTGGCTTGAGAAACATGGATATTGGAGAGTGGGGTAGGTGAGACAATGACCCCTCAATGATAGATTATCATACAACATATGGTCATCCACCCTAGACAACATAGTGGAACTGATGGACTTATGATAGCTTAACACTCAACACTTGCCCATCTGACTTGGTAAAAGATGCCCATTTTCCTATATAATAAGACCCACATTTAAAGGTAAGGGAGAGGTGATTAAGTGCAGTGAATCTTTGGTGAAATAAAGATTGAACTAGTGGTATCTCTTATTATGCATAAGGTAGTTTAAATATTTGAATGTATATCCCAAGCTCACACGTGAGCCACTAGGCATGAGTAGAGTTAGGAAGAGCATATGATCTGTTACTATATTGAACTTTTTAAAATAACTATAAGTTATTGAATAATACTATTGAAGGAATGAAGTATTAATCTATGTTTTAAAATATGTGTGATGTTAAGCTTATGAGCTAGTTTCCTTGAAGCTTTGTTTAGTTCTTTCATAATGTATTAGAATATGGAGGTTCAACCTTGGTCACTAATGGCATCCTTGTGCCATTTAATGACCTTGACCAACTGATAGATACATTAAGTGTTAGAACCCAAATGCACCAAGGCTCCATGACCCATGCCTATAGTGTTATTTTAAGAATGGGTTTTTTAACATAAGCCATCCTTTTGACTTGTCTAGGCACCCAAATCACCTTATGATAACTTCTCTCCCAATTCATGTCATTACAATCCCCACCTGACTAACCATGGGATTGCACCATAGGACTTGGGCCACTAATAAAGATCATGCCTATTGAAATTCCCTTGAAATACTTAGTTCCATAAGGCCACTTGAACCCCTATAGCCAATGACTGAGTCCCTTTGAATGCCAAGTTTTTCCATGTTGCAACTAGCCCAGTGTGGGCCTAGTCCCTTCACTATTTTAATTTGGGTGAGCACACAAGGATTGTGCCTTATATGAAACTAATGATAGTGCCATAACATGTTTAACTTTTGTGCACCATACATTACTATCCTTGTGCCTAGTGTTGTTCCCAAAATCAGCTACACTCATTTTTGGAACAACCCCTACAAAAATTGTCCATTTTGTGTTTTTCTCTCTAAGTTCATCTTTCGAGGCAAGTTTTTCTTGTTCTCATGTTTTCTCAACTGGAAGCATTCAATTTTTGTGACATTTCTTTGTTAAATTTTGATAAAAATGTGAAAATCATTACGATCTTGATGTAGCTAGATGACAAACATTTTCCCCCATTTCTTAGAGTTAGGTGTTTTATTGTATTTTCATGCAGGGGTGGCATTTTTTGCCGCCACTGCATGTTTTGTGTTTTCCATGCAAAGGCAACATTTTTTGCTGCTCTTGCATCTGTCATGCAAGAGCAGTGAAATTTTCTACCCTTGCATCTTTTGTTGCATTCCATGCAGAGGAGATAAAAATTTCCACCCTTGCATCTCTTTCCAACCTCCCATGTAGAGGTGGCAATTTTTGCCACCCCTACACGGTCTCAATTTTTGCATGTGGCATTTATGGTTGCACGTGCCAAGTGGTTAGGGGTAATTTTCCCCCCATTTAACCCAATTTGCACCTATTTTTCTTTCATTCCTTCTTTATTTCTCCTCCTCCCTACCCCTGGACAATCAAGTGAGATAGAGAAAGCACATTTTCATTGGATTCGAGCCTCATTTTGCATTGTTCTCTAGGTAGGGTTTTGTATTTGTTTTTATTTTTGTTTTCCTTCTCTTTCTATGTTATTTTTCTTTCTTTTATTGTCTAGTTTTTCTCTTTTTTATCTTCTCTTCCCTCCTTCTTCTTGGTGATGAGGTAACCTAACTGCGCCTTGACCATCTTCCCCTTTTCCCCCCATTGGCCTTTTACCCTATGTAAAGGCGGTGATTTTTGCCACCCTTACATGTGGCTGTCTGACCATGTGTATGGGTAGAAAATTTCACTACCTTTACAAACCATTTTCCCACCATGTGCAAGGGTGGTGATTTTCACTACCCTTACACATAACCTATCAAATGTGTATTAGTGATAAAATTTGCTGCCGATACACATCTACCCGTCGAACCAACTAGATGCATAGGCAGTGAATTTTACCACCAATGCACCTCTAACTTCCAAACCATGTGCAAGGGCAGAAATTTTTGCCACCCTTACCCAAAACATTTAACCTTCCACATTCGTAGGTGGAAAATTTTGTCGCCGATGTAAACCTTTCTTTCCTGACATGCAAGGGCAGCAATTTTTGCCACCCGTGCATACCTTGCCTCCGTTTTCACTAACTCTGAGAAATTTTTGTTTTTCCTATTTTTTTAGCCCACTTTCCTTCCACTTTATAACCTACTCACACATTAGCCCTTTCAAGTGCATTTCCCTAGTCATGATCACCCCAACATGTAATTTTCCTAGATTACCAATGTTTCCCTTAATTGTGTGATCATGACTCTTATCGCAGTTTCTCCTCAAGATCCTTCTTCATCAACATACTTTTGACAAAGGCTCATCTCGATGACTGAAGTTTATCTAAAGAAGTTGAAGATGATGAAGTACCAATATCAAGGTGTTTTCCCAATCACCTTGGTCACTTCTAATGTCAACGACATTAGGGATATAGAAATTGGCCACGTAGATATGTCTGAGTTCGTAGAGAGAACCAAGGCAAAAAATTTGAGCTCCAAAATGAAGAGGATAATTGAGAGAAATATCCATCTAGTCTCCTCTTTTCTTATGGCAGCACATCACAAAGAATTCATCCTCTAGTGTGCCCAATTCTACAACAAAGATACCAAAGCTGTGTCAGATGCTAGTGGTAATGTAGTAATTTGACTAGACCCCTAGTTCATTGATAAAGTTTTCATGTGCCCTCCTACTACTGAAGTGTTGAAGATCAACTTCATTGAAGCACAAAAGGAATATGACAAAGACCCCAAGAAGGTGAAAAAGGTGATCAACAATAGATGGCTTAAAACTCCCAGAGCCAACTTATCTAGATGGCCATGAAACTTTCTGAGGGGCAACTTTATAGAAGAAGTTGGTGACTTGATTACTCTTCTCAATAGAGTACAAGGTTTACCATCTTCGTCTCTATTTCATGAATGGATGTATCCCTTCATCAAGATAATCCTCTAGGGCAAACAAGTCATTTTTTGGGGTGAACATATTAGCAATAATCTACATGAGCATTTGACAAAGGTGTCTACTACCTCAAAGTTTTATATGACTTCATACCTAGTATACATTACAGCTTCAATGAGAACCTTTCCACGTTTGACATTAGAGGGAGACATGAAAACCACCCTTGTATATCAATATTACCCTTAGTTGACATTGAAGGGTTCAATCCATCATTTTAGGAGGGTAAATGATGCTTTCTTCATGGTATTTTTGTGTCTCTTCGACTCTCAATTAGAATAAAAAAGAGTATCAGATGAAGCCTGGACTATTGTGAATGACTTCAGCTATATGTTCTTATAGTTCCCTACTTTTTGCTATCTGCGGGTTGGCTTTTTCCAAGGCTATCCCTATATGCTCCCTATATTTCCTTTTGATAAATTGATCTTGATGGGGCTATGTATAAAAATTATTATCATGAAAAATAAATAGATGGAACTTAAAAAACCCAGTTTCAAGTTTCCCATTGAAATTGGTAGGTACTCAGTATTGACCGCTACAAAAGCAAAGGCAATGGAGACTGAAACGTAACTTGTCACCATGAAGCATTTTAAAATAAGGTCTAAGTTTGATTATAGAGGTGTCAAAGACATGATCAGAAAGAAGACTCAATTCCATGAATCCATGATCAAAGATGTCTAGATAGATTTAAAAACAATGAAAGATATCAGGAAGATGGACTACAGTTGACTATCTCTTGAAAAAATAGAGTATCTTGTGCTCACTGATATTCCTCCAAATCTAGTAGATGATAAAGATCTGGTCAATAGTAAGTATCTTGCTAAATAAGTTGCTAACTCTCTTCTTCCTTCAATTAAAAGGTCTCAAAAAGAGTTGACCTCTTTGAGGATGAGATTTAAATCAATATTGGCTAACACCAATGATTGGTTAGCAAATAAGGGGTTCACATTAAAAGAATTCATCACATGATTAGAGGATAAATTCCAATAAGAGATAAGGAGGAGAGTAGAAAATAGAACAAAGAATAAAAGCAATGTTCCTTCTCCTTCCAAGCCCCATAAGCCTAGAATCATTTCTATATCAAAGAAATCAAAGGTTTCCAAAAAAGATCCAGAGACAATGGACAGGGGGGGTTGATAAACAAGGTGCCCAAGAACAAGTGGCAGAATAGATGGAAATTGATGATAGGCCTACGGGTCAACAGGGAATGGAAGATCAATCTCCACAAGAGGGTGCACAACTAGATACAAGAATTTATTATTCTCCACCCCACTCACATGTTGCAACTCCTTCACCTATTTCTCCCATCAGTATCCCCTCTTTTGGAGCTGCCTCTCCTTTTAAAGTTATTTTTGGTGACCCTCAAGGTGCTTATGAGGATGTTCTCCATTCATTAGGATCCATCCCCAGTCCGTCATCTCCTTCTTTCAACATCATAAATAGTTCCAACTTTGACCATTCAGTAGTAGGTGTGATTTATAATTGATATTATGCCTACTACGCCCACTATGCCCATTGTTCCTGCCAATAGTGTAGGTGCTACTCCAGTGACACCAACTACAAGGATTTTTGCTAATGTAATTGATTCTACTCTCCCACCTTGGTTATCAACTTTCACACCCAAAAAAAAGCAAGCCATCTCTCCAAATGACTTTAAATTCAGTAAAATAGTACCAATGAAAGATAAGACCCCAAAGAAGCCAAAAATCCTTTAAAAAATGATTGGAGATAAGGGGCACAAATTTTTGGAGATAGATAAACCCCCATAGGATGCGACTCTTGAAAATTTTGATATGAGTAGCTACTCCATTTCTTGAGTTGAGTTAGGGAAATTAACTCACAAGGGTGCCAAGAGTGATTTTCAATCCACGATGGATATTATGGTCCAGAAATTTGATAGAGAAATAGAAATGAAAGATAATTACAAAGCAAAGGTGGAATAATTGACCATAGTGATTAGGAGATTCACTTTTGCTCCAAAAGTGGTAACTCTAGAGGCTTTCTCCATAGATGATCCTGTAATCCAAAAAGTAGAAAAGACTTATCTAAAGGGAAAAGTACTTGAAGATTACCTAGATAAGATGCATGCACAAGGGATTTCCTTGTTTATAGAGGTGTCTGAGAAGATAGGTAAAATGAAGAAAATGAGAATAGAGTTAGAAGATCTTATCAATATTATTTTTCAAGATATTAAAATCACAGATAAATATCTTAGCAAGTGGATAGAGATGAAAGTGATAAAAAAACGTACCCTAGTATCAATTGGTGTAATTGCTGATAGAGATTCTTATATTGAAATTAAAGAATCACTGATATACAGGGTCTAAGTACTTAAGGAATTGATCAGCGACCTTG
Organism: Torreya grandis; assembly: GCA_037957365.1. NCBI lineage: Eukaryota > Viridiplantae > Streptophyta > Pinopsida > Cupressales > Taxaceae > Torreya > Torreya grandis. Next base: position 56,271 of record JARHVA010003269.1, on the reverse strand, counting down.
AATCTTCCAAGGATGCTAGTGAAGAAAGTGACACCGGTCTATTGAACAAATTAGAGGAGTTGCCTTGCAGACTCAGATCTCAAGACATCCAATTCATTTCAACAAAGGAAATGATTCAGGAGTTTGAAGGTATGATCCAAAGGGATTTCAAGGAGAAAGTATTCTCAATGGCTTCTATGGATAATATTTTAGATAATCAGTTAACTTTGGATAATCTAAGAATCAGGTTAACTAGTCAAGCAAAATCAATCACAGCAGTGAGAGATGCCACAGTCAGAGCTAAGGTGGTCTTCAAAAATACTATTGCACCAAACAGTATCGGGATATAGGCAGCTATCACCATGTATGATGCTCATCTAAAGAAGGTTGGTGATAAAATTTGAACTGTTCTTCCATTTCTTCTACTCCATTTCTCTCATGTACTTTGTAATTGACTTGGGACATCTGCACATGTACTTTTGTCATATGTAAATACATGTAAAAATCTAGAAAATTCCCATAGTCAATGGAGACTCATCTTTGACTAGGTTTTAATATTTAAGTTTTTTCTCAATTTTAAAAGATTTTCCCTATATATATATAGAGGGAGCCTCTTTTGTAATATATCTTTTTGATAATTGAGAGAAAAAACTATGCTAAAATTTAGATGCTTTTTGAGACTTTGATCTCAGCTTGTAAATCATATTTTCTTGAATGAAGGAGAAGCAGGTTATTTTCAGACTTTGTGTTGAAATAATTTGTGTTACTTAGGAGATCGTTCTTATGTTATCTTTCCTAATAATCTCTCATCTATTTGATTAAATAAGCAAAGTGTGTGTGGAAATTATCTGAATACATTTTGAAGGATATCAGAAAGACTTTGAGCTACTTTTATCCTTTGTGATCTTTTTATCTGTTTTAGTTTTAGGTGAAGACTTTGAGCTACACTTCACTTTACTGTTACGTATGATTTGAATCAGTGAGAGAAGCAACGAAAGACTTTATGATTTTGGAGGTTTCTCTTAGACCTAGTTACTACTTGAGAATATTTTTTGTTATTTTCTAAACATCATTTCTGAAGGAAGAGGAATGCTTTCAGTCATCAACTAAGATTTCTCTTTTGCTTTGTGAACATCATCTCTAAAAAAAGAGAGATGGATGGTGTTATCCTACCCTTAGTGTTATTTTTTTCTTATATATATATACATATATAGCATATAAGTAATTTATAGGGAACCTCCCCTTGATGAGAGGAGAGATTTATCTCATTAAGATGTGGTAAACCCACACTTTTTGCTGTATAAATCTCCTTGTGTTGTGGTTGATATACCCATTTTGCCATCAGCTACTTGACGACAAAATATTCACCCAACACCTAGCTCCACCAATTCTAAAACCAACTTGGCTTGATAACTAAGTGCATGACCAAGCACAAATCCAATTTAGTGAATTTTACTACAATAGCCTGTAGGTCTCTATTAGAGAGGTTTGACTGCATTTAAGGATTTAGGACCCCACTTCCATTCCTTGATATTTTTAGGATCCTATCCTATGATTTAGAGCCTTTAATCCTCTAAATTTTCACTTTTAAGCCACTATGAACCTTATCACATACAGTACCCTTCTTAATATTCAATTAGCTTGGTTGTAGGTGTCATTTTTAAGAGCTTTTAGTATGTTTTAGAGTAATAAAGTTATTTCAAGTAGTTTGAAGATGAAAAACACCATATTGAGGGTCTCCAAGTCTTTTTTAGTTTTCTAAACCTTATATCATTTCCAATCATACTCTTGCTCTAGGCTACCAAGCTTTTGGTGGATGTAGGTGTTGATTAGGAAAAGTCTACTCATGTGATCTTAAGCTTAACTTCTACACCCAATCATGGAATTATAATAGTGGTCCAACTTCATTGACACTTTCTCTCACCACTTTACATTTTAAAATTCCCTTTTCATAACATCTCAAAACCCTTTTTTCTATATTTAGGTCTAACCTTGTACTTGAGTGTTTTAGGCCTATGGACTTAGTATTATCTGACCTTCATTGGCTCCTTCTTGACTTCAAAATATCTGATATGTTTATTGATCTATGACATCTCATGTATATACTAGAGTATGATCAATCTTTAATTTGTTCTTACTTGGAGAGACATTACCCTTCAGTATACAATTAGGACCTACAGACCTAGGGCCTGTAAGTCTCTTTTGATTGCACAGGCTACTTAGAGATCCAATAATTGAGCCTTATAAACTCTTTTGATGGTAACTCTTACCTAATTTTATAATATACTTATCAAATAGGCTTTATAATTCTAATAAAACATTACATATTCTATCAAAACTTGTTCCATGGTCTATACACAAACCTATACATGTAGTTAGCTCAAGACTTTGGAAGTTCCACATAGAGATTAGTTCTATTTTTATGTTTTTATCTTTAAATGGTGGTGTTGAGGAGTAATTCAATGTCCAATTAGTGTTTATAATTTTATATACACTTCAACATTATAAAAAACCTTTAATATATTTCTCTATTATTATAGGTAGCTTGCATATACACATTCATCAAAATGGAAGAACATTGTGAATTTCTTGGAGAAGGTGTTGTTTGAGTAAATAAAGGATATGTGAAGGTATTATATAACATGAGAGGGATTATAATATGAAATAAAACCTTCACCCATCACTTCAAACATGGGTCACCTTGAAACAAATAAAAATATGATAATCACTTCTGTAAATTTGGCAAAAGAGTCACTTTCCTTATCAAAAGACCTTACACATGTACCAACCTAGTGGATGAATAATTAAGAGATATTTATATATATCTGAATACACATTCCAATTTATTTCATGCAACCAAAGATTTCAAACTTGTACTAGATTTGCACAAAACTCAACTTATGGGGATTTAAGCCTTAAAAAGGTAGTCTAGCTCCTTCATGATTGATCATCAATCTAACAAACTTAATCCAACAAAAAAATACACAAATTAGAATCTCATATAGGTCCAAATATTTTTATAAAATATTATCCCTCAAATCCACTTGTATGACTTGTAACCATGCATCTCAATTTGGCATTCATGAGCTTATGAATGGAGTGATGGAGGAGAGAGAGATTTCTAAAACTATTAGACTTGAAAATTATTTCCATTCTTGTTTCTAACCTATGGAGGCTCAAGGGACACCTTTATAGTGTTTTACTTGCAAATAACTTCAACAATTACATACACGTCTCTTAACTCCTCTCTTAAGTGTTGAAACTCAAGATTCTAATTTTTCTCTATCTTTCCCATAAAACTCTTCATAAAATCTTATTAGCATTGTTTAAGGTTAGTTTGGATAAGTTAAGGTAATGCCTTGTTTTGGTCATATAATGGTCTAGACATGTCATGGAGAGATAAGGCTTGGTAAAGTGGTTTAATAGGTTTTTAGGAGTCTATAAAAGTAACTTTATGTCTTAATAAATTTTCCATAACATTTCATGATATTTTGGAGTGTTTAAGGTACATTTTAAACTTTAAGGTATGTGAAAATGAGGAAAAAGGTGAGTTTTGGCTAGTATTCATGTATGTAAAAACTTTCCAAGTGAAAAATGCATAAAACACACATTAAAAAGACCTTGGAGTATTTATAGCTTTCTAATAGGTGTGGTAGTTATATAACTACTCCATGGTCTTTTTAATGTGTGTTTTATGTATTTTTCACTTAAAAGTTTTTACATACATTAATATTAGCCAAAAATCACCTTTTCCCTCATTTTCACATACCTTAAAGTTTAAAATGTACCTTAAACACTCCAAAATATCATGAAATGTTATGGAAATTTTATTAAGACATAAAGTTAATTTTATAGACTCCTAAAAACCTATTAAACCACTTTACAAAGCCTTATCTCTCCATGACATGTCTAGACCATTATATGACCAAAACAAGACATTACCTTAACTTCTCCAAACTAACCTTAAATAATGCTAATAAGATTTTATGAAGAGTTTTATGGAACACATACAAATTTTGAAACCTGTATGAAAGTTTCAATGTAGAGGGGATTGACCAATTTTTATTTAGGGTCAAAATTTGGTCAACAGGTCCTATGGTTTGTAACAAAATAAAGTAAATATAATCTAGTACTCACCAAAGCTTGTGGAACAAATGGGGGGATAATAAACATATTAAAATTAAAACTCTACTCAATTCAATGTAGATATAATCCTAAGAAAGGAGAGATAAATACATTCATAAGCCATTACTTGTGTAAAATCTATCTACTAAAGGGTAAAAGTTAGGAATACTTACCTTGAAGATGAACCCACCATGCCTCAATCTCTCCCTTAGCCAATGGTGCTTTGCAAGAGGTTATTATGGTTCTTAAGGATAACAAAGATAAGTCATCTCTAGGTTATAAGACTTCTCTTATGCATTCAAAATAATTTTCACATAAGACAAGATTCTTCTCCAAGTGTAAAACCTAAGTAATGTCTCCTCAAGTAGAATGGTAGAAATACAAACTGTAAAGAATTGAAAATAAATGATTTTCTCTATTGGAAATGAGGTGAAGGATGTGTATATATATCCAAATCTAACCCTAATCCCTTCTAGGGTTTTAGAAGATGTAGTCAACCCAGTTGAATTAATTAATTAAGAAATAAAATAGTTTACTCCTAGACTAAGTTAACTAGGCCGACTTAGTCTTGTAATATGCTCAATCCTCATAACTAAGCCAACCTAATTGACTACATTTGGTAAGGTGGTAAAAATGGGTTTTGGCTTGGATAAGGGTTATTTTGTGTTGGTGATTTGCTTGGAGAAGAGTGTAAGGAAGGTTTCAAATCTTAGTGAAATGTATAAGAGGGACTTGTACTAGTTTCAAGTGGTGGTATACAGAACAATAATCTTATGAAGCACCAATGGTATGCCTACCCCTTTCCCAATGCACCATTTAAGGCATGCACTTAGATATATTGAGACTCAATGGGTTATTGAAAGAGACAAATCATTAGTAATTAATAAAGTTTAAAAATATTGTGTGCATACATATGCCCCACTCAAATATTATCACATGTTACATAATTGTAACATGGGATGGTGATTTGGGAAAAGTAAAAAATAATACATAATGCTAAGTAAATTAAAGTAATAATTGAATAAGATAAATACAAGAATAGATTTGAAAAATACATACCTCTACTTACCTTAATGATGTAGAGTAGAAATGAAGTGAGAGAAATGTAGAGGTGTCTAATGTAGGGAATATTAGGCCAACCTGTAAAATAAGTGAAAAATTGAAATTTTTGTAAAACATACATGTAATATGTATAAAAATTATCTATGATGTTAAGATTCTAGAACATCTTTCAATTTTTAAAAATATGTAGTAGAAACAAAGATATGAGTGAAAAATAATTGGTAATTAAAGAATTTTAAATTTTATATATAAATAGGGTTAAAAATAAATCATTTTTAATTTTTTTTATTATGAGAAAATAGAGCTCTAAGTGACCTAGATGAGAATAGAAATAGACCACGGTGAGGAGATGATAGATATGATGTGGAAGATTCTTAATGGTAACAACCAGTGTAGCTCAGGTAAGTGATGCATTAATTTCAATGTTTTTCTAATTTTTATTAAAAATAAATTAGGTACATAAAAATATATATAAGGGAAAATTTAAGAAGAAAAAATTACCTTGGGAAATTATTAGGTAAACTATGAACAAAGGGTTAATGAGTAGGAAAAGGTAAGAGCAATAGATACCTAAGGTATTTATGGTAAATAGTTGAAAAGTCACCACCATTTTCAAATAGAATTGATCTAGCTGACTTAGTTGGAAAGAACAAGAGATAATTTAGTGGTTGATTACATAGTAGAGGGTCAACTTAGTATTATTGGGGGAAGCTCATGACATAGTAGAGAGATGACTTAATTTGAAAGTGGATAGGGTTGACTTAGTGCATGTTAGTCAATTCAGTATGTGGTAGGGGCTGACGTAGTTTGTTAAATTGGGCCAAAATTGTAATGGAAGGCCAACCTAGTAGGAAAAAATGGTAAAAGGGTTGATTTAGTATTAAAAGGGCTGATTGTGTTTGTACAAATGGGATAATTATGTAGCATAGGGTCGACATAGTTGGTAAAGATGGGCGACAGGGCCAATTTAGTATAAAAGGGTTGACTATGTAGAAAAGGGTGGGAAATAAAAAATATTAAGGTGGGTTGATGAAGTAGTCAAGTTTAGTAATTTAATAAATCTAAGAATGTATATTTATCATTTTTATATTGGAATCTAATACATTTTAAGGTGTTTGACATTTTACAGAGATGATGAAGATTTTGGAACCTAGTACATGCATCTTGGTTGCCATATTTATTAGAGAGATTGATAGATAATGAGTGAGCATGGCTATCCTCCCTATGATTTAGAGTCATCATTTAGATGTAGAGGATCCCTCTCAATGTTTATCTAGTCATCATTTTCCTAGGAATGTGAGAGTGACTAACCAACACTTTCCAATAGGAGGTGGATAGGGATACTATAGAGGTGGGCATCACCTTAGAGGATGTCCATGATTTTCTTAGACTTACCATTATTGGGACTCCTATTATTTGTGATGCACCAGATGCTGAGGAGGAGAGGTGATCCCTATCCCATTGGGTGATTGGATAAGATAAGATTTATCCTAGATTATGGGTATGTTTGTTCTATGTATATATCTCAACCATTCTAGATATCTATAAGGCAGTGATAGGATTTATGATAACATGTGTGTTGTGTCACAAGTTAGATGGGAAGGTATAGTTATATGTGATAGCCTTGTGTTATTTAATATTATATAAGGGTATCCTATATGATTTGGGTTTGGTTATTTGGGTATAACTCATGCATGACATGTTGATCTAGGGATATAAGACTATGGGCTCCATGATTTTTTTGAGTAGCTGAATATATGAGAGGTTTCCTATGTACTAACTAGTTAGGTTGTCCCATGTTATGATGATAGACTACCTTAGGTGGTGAGGTGGTGATACGATCATGTAGTGTGTGTTATTCCCCATGACCCAACCTTATATATAGTTACTCATGGGTAGATTATATGGCATCCTTATAAGGATATTCTAGTATATTTCCAACTTGGGATACTATGGATAATATATTGGCATGTGTGCACATCAATGGAAAATATAACTCATGGGTGGACCCACACCCTATAGCTCATGTACATAGATATATATCATTACCATATCCAATATCTTCCCTAGTAGTTCCTAATTATTGGGCATGGCATGCTAGAGATCCTAGAGGTAGAAGGGGTGCAGGAGTACATATATAGATACTTGTCATTAGGCCTCATTGAGCCAGACCTTGGGTGGGTCGATAGTAAGAGATAAGAATAGATAGGCCATAGATAGAGGATGTGATATTATTAGATTTATAAGATGAGGATGTAGGTTAGGTTGTTACGGATCCATAATAAGGACAATAGCTAGGACTAAAATTGACACCATATGCACCTAGTAGACAGATGCACCATCAAAGGGAAAGGACATAGGAGATATCAACTGCACATGGATATCCCACAATGTAGGCTAGACACACCTATTCTATAGAGAGATAGATGAAGAGAGGACCATGATGTACATGAGTGGTGTCTCTAGGATTTGTATTTTCATGGAGGTATCCTACAATAGAGGTGCTCAATAGTCGGGTTGATGGAGAGACTATTATTGGTGACATTTTTCTAGGTAAGTAATGCTTTAAGTTTTAAGTTTTTGATATATGACTAGTTGAATAGTTTTTTATGTACATGGTATGGATAGATTTTTTGGAGATATATACATAAGTGATATCTAATGTATATTTGGTTTTTTATTTTATAGATACTATTCAGGAGGAATTCAGATGGGGTGTAGTAGTTTGGGATAAACACCATGATATTTTGGATGGGGTGATAATAAAATGTGATACTGCTATCATGGATGATCCTATTATATAATCTACCTCAACATATGCTAGTTGGTTTCACTTGGTTAGAGAGGAGGCTTGAGAGATATAAGAATGAGGGGGTGGGCTAAAAGTACCCCCTAGAATTGGATATGGAGATGCATGACCCTAACATGAATTATCCTAGGAGTGAGCTACCTATATGGCTGCTACAATAGATCTTGGACATGTGTAGGCCTAGGTGGCCAATCGACAAGGACAAGTTGATGGTCTAAGATTCTAGACTACCTCATTATAGAAAACTATTCATAGGGGATATTCTCGTGCATCTATGGGGAGTGTAGCCTGACCAAGGGTTGTTAATGATAAATCATAGCTTTAGATTTCCAAACATTATATTTGTACTTATATTATTTTATATCATACACTTGTTATATATTGATATGGACATTTATTGATCTATGAGTTTTACTGATGTTATTGATGGATGTATTTCCTTTCTAACACATGTATTTTAATTTGTTGTATATGTTATGAGAAATATATGATGTATGTTTTCTTTTCTATTAATATGTGACACACATGCATGGTTAGAAAGAAAATCATATAATTTGGAAAAGTATATAAATAATAATAAAATGTAATACACACTAGATCATAATGGGAAATGTGTAAAAATAAAATATGAATAAATATAGTAAACCAAAATGGTAGTTAATAAATGTTTATAACCATGTATAAGTAAATTTCACCAAATTAAAATAAATATAAGTCATACTAAATCAAGATGGGAAGTATAATTTTTTTTAATAAAGTGGAAAACATGTTATAACAAAATACAAATGTACAATAAAGTTAATCAATCATACTAAATGTCATGTCCCCTTCTAGTTGACATCTTTCCGAGCGAAGGATTAGCCTATTATGCGACCCTCATAGGCTGATGGGATGGATAGAGGGTCTTGATGGAGATGGGTTGGCTTTCGTTTGGGGTCTTTCGGACATGAATTAAAGGAGATATTAATATTTGATTGATTTAATCAAATATTAATTATTTGGTCCAATTTTAATTAATTATTAATTATTAATTAATTATTAATTATTTATTATTGGGTCTAATTTTAGGATCCTCATTCTAATTTAGGAATTGGTCTAATTTTAAGACCCTAGTTCTAAATTAAGGAAGCCCCAGTCTAATTTAAGGGAATCTAATTTTAGCAAGCACACCTTTGGAGGTGTATAAGAATCTCTCATGGGAGAGAGTTTGTATTCATGATTGATTATTGATAATGAGTTTTGCTAAGAATTCTTCTGTGAAGATTGAGCCAAGGGTTTCAGGATTCCATTTGCATTGAAGAACGTCAACTCTTCATTGTGTGCGATTCAGAGGTTGTGAGAGATCAGCCGATCTATTGCCAATTTGAGAGATAGCTTCATACAGAAGTTATCACAGAGGTTTACAGGTTTGAGAGATAACTTCACACAGAAGTTATCACAGGTATTACAGGGATTTATTTTATTAAGTTTTTGATTCAGGGTATTGACTCAGATATTGCACAGATAAAGATCTTCTGTATTAGAGCCATTTCAGATTTGCAAAAGATCAGGTTTTGAGATGATATTTATATTCTTTTATATGCGTGCCAGAGATTCATTATTGTAATCATTCTGAAGAATAATAAGAGCACTGATTTGCAAGTTAAGTGATTTACTGTGGTTTATTTATTATTTGAATTTATCTTGCAAAATCGTATCTTATTTCATGCAAAAGTAAAATATAGTGAAATAGTCAAAAAAATATCAGGTTTTAGAATTGAAGAGAAACAGGGAATTACAGTGGTATTGGAGCTAAATCCTGCCATCCTGAGAGGTTGACAATCTTATGCAGCCACAAGGGTTGGGACCACATAGGTACTTCACACGCAGTAGAGCTTTGCTTGAAGGCACTCAAGTTTTAAAACAACCGTCGGAAGACATGGGTGACGATATTGGCAGGGCCCGTATTCCTCACCATCCTAGAGATCAAGATGATGCAGAGGTTTTACTTACTCTTAGAGAACTATGAGAAGGGCAAAGGCAGAATAACCAGGTATTACAATAGTTGGCAGCAGCACTACCAAGATTGGGTACTCCGAGGAGACATTCCCCACACTGTGAAGATGTTAGGAGTGATGTAGGATCACAGAGAGGCCATGGGACTGTTTCTCATATAGCGAATAGGCCTACTAGGCCTATCTTTGTGAGACAGGAAGTAGAGGAGGTGATAGCAGGTGAGGAGCATGAGGAGGCATTTACAGACACACTTAGGGTAACGACTGAAAAGTGGGAGTCATTACCACCTATGGTCAGGGAGATGATTACTTTTGATCGATTCCTCACACAAAGGAAAGAACATTACCGAGGTCGATAGAATGGGAGACCAAGACCCCAGAACAATGATCTGAAGCATGCTATGAGCAGGCTCACACTAGCGACATTTGACGGTAGTGGTAAGGTGACAGCACAGGCTTGGGTTAGTAAGCTGGATACATTTCTCACATTGCAGCCAATGGGTGAGGAAGATGCTATCAGATATGCGACACTACATCTTGAGGGAGTACCTCACGATTGGTGGCACCATGGGATGGTGACACTCCATCATGATCAGATCACATCTTATCAGGAGTTTGTGGATAGGCTGGTAGAGCATTTTGATAGGAGAGATCCAGAGTCCTATTTCCAAGAGTTGGCACAATTGCGCCAAAGTGGCAGTCTAGAGTCTTATATTGGTGACTTCCAGAAGTTATCAGTTATGGTTCCTGACATTTTAGAGAGGCGACTAGTAGTACTCTTCATGGAGGGATTGACAGAACCATTGAGGGGTTGGGTCAAAGGCTTTGATCCTCCTTCCTTACAGGAAGCTATGAAAAAGGCATGTAGTATGGAGATGGCAGCCCCATCTAGTATATCTAACTCCAGAGGTACTTCTTCATCCAGGGACAGTAAGGGCTTCAACAGGAATAGAGAAAGACCAGGCTTCAACATAGATAAATCAGGTGTTAAGAATGATTCAAGGGCCAATCCAGCAGCACCACCTTTGGATAGAGAGGCTCTTAATGATCTACGAAGGAAGAAGCTTTGTTTCTACTGCAAAGGTCCATATGATGCTAATCATGATTGTCCTTTGAGACCTAAGGGTAAAGCAAACCGGGTAATGTGGGCCTATTATGAGGATGAGGAATCAAAAGATTCTGAACATCACGATTGTTCTGAGGAGCCGGAGGCTGAGGCTTCAGAGCCTAGGGTAGAGGTAGAGTCAGAGCTCCAGATTCAGGAGGCACGTCTATCTAGCATCCATCACGAGGGATCATTCAGGCTCCAGGGAGTTTTGGCAGGACAAAGGGTCATTACCCTTCTTGACACAGGAGCCACACATAAATTCATTGATACTAGGTTTGTGGAGAAGCGTGGACTCACCACAGAAGAGTTTGAGGGCATTAGAGTTAAGGTAGCTGACAGTTACACCCTCTGGTGTGAGCGGATGATCAGAGATCTCCCATTGCACTTGAACAACTATGAGTTCAAGGCTGATTATTATGTGGTCAACATGGGGGATATAGATTTGGTTTTGGGCATGAAGTGGCTTCATTCCCTTGAGGTAGTCACTCTTAGTCTTAAGGATATGGAGATCCATTTTGATGTAGATGGGAAGACTCACATTCTTAAAGCAATACGGGACGGCAACATCAAAACCATTTCTTTACATTGGATGGAGAGGCTCATGTGGCATGATATGGTAGAGTGGGCTGCCGAGTGCACATTGGCACCAATACAGGAGGGACAACAGAAGACCGAGTACCATCCAGACATTCAGCAGTTGAGAGTCAAACATGATAAGGTCTTTAGTGACATTCCACCAGGGAGACCTCCAGACAGGGGCATTGAGCATATTATTGAGCTTGAGGAGGGGGCTAACCCCATTATGATTACTCCTTATGGACATCCTAAGCGGTTGAAGGATGAGATCGAAAAAACAATTAAGGAGTTACTGGCTATGGGTCACATTCGGCCAAGCAAATCACTGTTTGCTTCTTCAGTTGTTCTAGTGAAGAAGAAGGATGGTACCCTACGAATGTGCATTGACTACAAAGCCCTGAATAAGAGGACCATTAAGAACAGGTATCCTATACCATGTATTGACAAGCTTATTGACGAGCTCCATGATGCACATTACTTCACGAAGATAGACTTAAGGTCAGGCTACCATCAAATCAGAGTTCGCGAGCAGGACGTGGAGAAGACAGCTTTTCGTTGCCATAGTGGACACTACGAGTTTATAGTGATGCCATTCGGGCTCACTAATGCGCTAGCAACATTTCAGTCCACCATGAATAGAGTCTTCCATTCACTGCTGAGGAGGTTTGTACTTGTTTTTTTTATGACATTCTTATATACAGTAGGACTTGGCAGGAGCATTTGGCTCATCTGGAGACTGTACTCAGCATCTTGGAGAGGGAATCCTTGTACGCCAAGGAGTCCAAATGTGATTTGGGGATGACTGAATTGTTATACTTGGGTCATATCATCAGTGCAGGGGGAGTGTGGATGGATCCTGAGAAGATCCGCACCATCATAGATTGGCCTATTCCAGCAAACCTAACATACCTAAGGGGATTTCTAGGTTTGTGTGGATTTTACCAGAGGTTCGTGAATGGTTATTCATGACATGCAGCTCCTATGACAGATTTGACTAAAAAGGGTGCTTTTTGTTGGACACCTAAAGCACAGGAGTGTTTTGAAAGGTTTAAGGAGTTGATGACTACGTGCCTAGTTCTAGCACTACCTAATTTTTCGAAGCCATTCGAGCTTCAGTGCGATGCTTCAGGCGAGGGCATTGGAGCGGTGCTTATGCAGGACAAGCACCCCATAGTATATGAGAGTCGTAAGCTCAGAGGACCAGAGAGACTATACAACATTTATGATAAGGAGATGCTTGCTATCATGCATGCCTTGGAAAAATTTAGGCAATATCTAGTGGGCAGCAAATTTTGCATCAAAACGGACCACAATAGTTTGAGACATTTCTTAGGGCAGCGGGACCTCAATGATCATCAGCAAAAGTGGGTGAGTAAAATATAGGCATATGACTTTGACATCTCTTTCATCAAGGGCACCCAGAATGTTGTGGCCGATGCTCTTTCACGTAGGCCGTATTTGAGTACCATGGTCCACATTACAGAGGATTGGTGACATATGATTGTGGCAGAGTATGCCAAGGATACATGGGCATCTAGCATTGTTGAGGGATCGACGGTTGACACCAGATATACTCTTGTGGATGACTTGATCATTTACAAGAATAGGGTTTATTTGATCCCAGGATCGTCGATGAAGAACATTATCATGCGAGCTTTTCATGATATACCTACTTCATGACATCCCGGATATTTTAAGACTTACAGATAGATTAGGGAGAGATTCACATGGAAAGGCCTCAAAGCAGATGTTCTTCAGTATGTGCGTGAGTGCCCTGTTTGTCAGTAGAACAAGCAGGAGAACACGTACCCAGCAGGATTGTTGCGGCCACTTCCAATTCCTGACAGGAAGTGGGAGTGTTTGTCGATGGATTTCATTACAGGCTTGCCTAAAGCCCAAGGACAAGATTGCATATATGTAGTTGTGGATCAGTTAACGAAGTATGCTCACTTCTTCCCGATTACCACCACACATATAGCTACACAGGTAGCAGAGGTTTTCTTCTGAGAGGTATTCCGACTGCATGGATTACCTTGGAGCATAGTGAGCGACAGGGATAGTCGGTTCCTGAGTCACTTCTGGTAGGAGGTGTTCCGACTTTATGGGACCGAGCTTACACCTATCACCAGCTACCACCCACAGACTGATGGACAGACGGAGATAGTGAACAAATGGGTGGAGGGCTACCTCAGGAACTACATTGCAGGGCAGCAAAAAGCTTGGGTCAAGTGGATTCATTTATGCGAGTATTGCTATAATACAACTTTCCACATGACCATTCAGATGTCTCCTTTTATGGCATTGTATGGGTATGAGGCACCGAGTTTTCTAGATTTGCTACTGAGCGACAGTAGAGTGCCGAGTGCTGGGGACCTATTACAGGAGAGTCAGGATATTATGAGGACTCTCAAGGAGAATATTGCTAAGGTGCAGAATCAACAGAAGTAGTATGCAGATCAGTGGAGGACCGAGAGATCTTTTGAGGTGGGTGACATGGTATATCTTATGCTGCAGCCTTACCGACAGTCTACTCTTAAGAAGAGTGGGGCAGAGAAGCTTAAGCCACGTTACTACGGTCCTTTTCAGATCCTGAGACGTGTTGGAGAGATGGCTTATGAGCTAAAGCTTCCGACAGAGAGCAAGGTACACAATGTCTTTCATGTATCACACCTCAAAAAGGCGTTAGGACACCGTGTGATACCTTCTACAGTTTTACCTCCCTTAGATGATGAGGGAAAGTTGATTTTAGTACCTGAGTCCATCTTGGAATCTAGAGAGAGACGGTTGCATCGGAGGACTATCAGGGAATATTTGGTAAAGTGGAAAGACTTGCCAGTTGAGGATGCGACATGGGAAAGCGAAGATATTCTACAGCATCCAGAGTTGAGATTGCTTGAGGACAAGCAATTTCAGGAGGGGCGGACTGTCATGTCCCCTTCTAGTTGACATCTTTCTGAGCGAAGGATTAGCCTATTATGCGACCCTTGTAGGCTGATGGGATGGATAGAGGGTCTTGATGGAGATGGGTTGGCTTTTGTTTGGGCTCTTTCGGACATGAATTAAAGGAGATATTAATATTTGATTGATTTAATCAAATATTAATTATTTGGTCCAATTTTAATTAATTATTAATTATTAATTAATTATTAATTATTAATTATTAATTATTAATTATTAATTATTAATTATTAATTATTAATTATTAATTATTAATTATTTATTATTGGGTCTAATTTTAGGATCCTCATTCTAATTTAAGAATTGGTCTAATTTTAAGACCCTAGTTCTAAATTAAGGAAGCCCCAGTCTAATTTAAGGGAATCTAATTTTAGCAAGCACACCTTTGGAGGTGTATAAGAATCTCTCATGGGAGAGAGTTTGTATTCATGATTGATTATTGATATTGAGTTTTGCTAAGAATTCTTCTGTGAAGACTGAGCCAAGGGTTTTAGGATTCCATTTGCATTGAAGAACGTCAACTCTTCATTGTGTGCGATTCAGAGGTTGTGAGAGATCACCCGATCTATTGCCAATTTGAGAGATAGCTTCATACAAAAGTTATCACAGAGGTTTAAAGGTTTGAGAGATAACTTCACACAGAAGTTATCACAGGTATTACAGGGATTTATTTTATTAAGTTTTTGATTCAGGGTATTGATTCAGATATTGCACAGATAAAGATCTTCTGTATTAGAGCCGTTTCAGATTTGCAAAAGATCAGGTTTTGAGACGATATTTGTATTCTTTTATATGCGTGCTAGAGATTCATTATTGTAACATTCTGAAGAATAATAAGAGCACTAATTTGCCAGTTAAGTGATTTACTATGGTTTATTTATTATTTGAATTTATCTTGCAAAATCGTATCTTATTTCATGCAAAAGTAAAATATAGTGAAATAGTCAGAAAAATATCAGGTTTCAGAATTGAAGAGAAACGGGGATATTACACTAAATCAAGATGGTAATTATGAAAATAAAAACTAATGTAAGTATAAATCAAATTAATATGAAACATATTATAAATGTTTATGAAGTAAGCATGAAACATACTAAATAAAGATAAGAAGTATGTAACTGACATGTAAAACAAATTATCTCAAATTTGAAGCATGTAATATTAGTAAGTCATTATTGTGACTTGATCATGACATGAAACTTTATGGGAATTTTTTATGAGGAATGTCTGGTCTTATCCAAGGTCTTCTACTACAACTCACAATGGGAACACCAATAAGGTGACTACTAATGTTAGAATAGATTAATGTGATTTAATGGACTAATTTTTTAGGAATGTCTACTCCTATTTAAGGTCATACTACAATTTACAAAGGGAAAACACTAGGTGTATGATCAATTAACAAAACAATATTCATCAAGGAGAAATATTGGGGTTTTTTTAATAAAATAAGGAGTGTAAAAATCATGACATAGGCATTTATAATAAAAACTTAATAAACATGAGGTATACTAGGTAAGAAGGAAAATAATATGAGTCTAGTTACCATCAAAATATAGAGGATATCTACTCACAATAAGCACAAATATGTCTAAGAAAATTATTGATGTGGGTTTTATGCATACCTTAGAATTTAACGAGGTGACTTATAATGTTTTAAAATTTTAATGGAGGTAAAATCCATTTTATGGCATGAGTTATAGATATGAGTTAAACAACCATGGGGTGGAATAGTGGGTTGATGATGTAGGTTGTGTTAGGAACCCGTGGAAGCACAATTGATTACCATATACAAGCAACTTAAGATGCGGAATTAAACCAAAAGTAACAAGTAACTAGAAACTAGAAACAACACAGAATATGAGAGACAATACACAACTTGTATTAATACTCATCCAGAAAAGAATACAATAAAGAAGATGCCATTTCTTCTTCACACCTCTCAGAGGCTTCCCACACCTCAAGTGTACAATACTTCTTTCCTCAAAGCTCTCTCTCTTATGGTCCCAACACACAACTCAAACACAGAGTTGGTGTTCACCTCCAACCAGTTAGTATCCACTACTGCCAGTACACAAGTGCTCCACGCACTCCACAAGTGCTCCAAGCACTCCAAGTACTCAATCATACTTCAAGTAGATCTCTCCTGAACTGCAAAAACCTGTAACCCAATGATCTTACTTATGGAAGGAACTACCTTGCCTTCCTCTCTTGCTCTTTGATGTGTTGTTGTCACCTTTGATCCCACTGTTACCTGCAGATCTCCTTTGACCTCGCACACACACACACAGCATGTAGATCTCTCTACACCCTGAAGAACCCTTGTCCTTGCCTCACCAAGTCCTTATGATTCTCCAAACCACTACCCCGGTGGATCTTCTCCCTGATCTAGCACACCTGCAGACCAACCTGATCATACACACTCGACACCCCTGTGGAACTAGGAGGAACACCCTTGCTCACTTCACACACAAAAGGAGCTAACTTTGCTCAACTCAACTAGAACACTTTACAATATAGCCCATGATTCTATTATATATATCTCATGCAAACAATAATTAGACACCTAATTACAATAATTAGATCCACAACTTTGAGTCTAAAATTGGCTCTCATCATGCAAACAACTGGTTCGTTAACTAACTGTCTATAACACTCATAGTTCTGAACCACACAGGCGATCGACGTCGGTCCCTATCTGCCTGGAGGTGATCAATGTTGGCTGATCCCTGACCGACGTTAGTTGCTCTTCCTGTCTAATCTTGCCGATGTTGGTTGGCCTGACTGACGCCGGTGTCTGTGACACTTCAGCAACCTCCTCCAATGTCTGCATCAGTGAAGCTTTTAGCTCCACAACCTAACAGGTTGTTAACTAGGTGGTTCTCATAGTGAAATAAATCCTAACAAAAATCAAATCTAAGTGGGTGGATGGATAGGTAGATCATAATATAAATTGGGTAGATCTTAATATAAATTACAAAAGAGGGAATGGTAGAGAATAATAGAAGGTTCTATTATCTCAAGGCTCCCCTCCTAGGTGGGTTTTTGTTGTGTAAAATCCATTTTATGGCATGAGTTATAGATATGGGTTAAAAAAACATGGGGTGGAATAGTGGGTTGATGATGTAGGTTGTTAACTGGGTAGTTCTCATAGTGAAATAAATCGTAACAAAAATCAAATCTAAGTGGGTGGATGGATAGGTAGATCATAATATAAAGTGGGTAGATCTTAATATAAACTACAAAAGAGGGAATGGTAGAGAATAATAGAAGGTTATATTATCTCAAGGCTCCCCTCCTAGGTGGGTTTTTGTTGTGTACAAATTTTTCTAAAACTAATGCTCATTTCTTGTAGATATTGCACACTTACAGGCAAACATAGTTAAAGAAACTGGGAATAAAACATAACAAACTTAATGATCTCAAGAGAAGGTTTTTCATTTTAGAGTTGCTATTACACACCCTTATTTAGGGGATTATAGCTTGGACCAAGAAGGTATCTAGGGAAGTTTTATCACACACCTAGATGACTATACTATAAAAAACACATTCATACACACCTCAAAATGTTTACATAATTTTAACCAATCATTTCAATCAATGAAAACTTCTAAATTTCAATAGATTTTGCACATCTAAAATTAACATATATCAGTGATAACAATCAAAATTATATGTAGCTTATTCAAACTTCAAATTATTAAGTTAACATAATAAAGAAAACAAAATATTTATAGCACAAATATGTAAGGAAATAACACTAACATAGTTGTATGACAATCAAAACTGATTTATTCCTATATTGATAGTAAAAAAAACTTCCAACCCTATGGAATGAGGGATCTAAATTTATAAATAGGATTGATCTATATATCAAACTCCTAAAAATTTACATCCATTTGTCTCTATGCTCTCCCAATTCATTATGTGCCAAAGTGAGCTTGACAATAGGGTTAGGCACAATAGCAATGGTCTTATTACTCATGTTGTAATGCCAAAATTTATTCACCACTTTTACAAAGGTGAAAATTTTATTATTAATCAAGGAATACTTAAGATCTAGATCCTTCAGATTAATGATAATAAATGCAATAGGATGCTCATTTTTGTCTCTCTTTTGAGTCAGCACAATAATGATTGTATGTTCTGAAGCATATTAATACAATTAGAAGTCCTTAGTGAAATTTAGGTTGATCAATATTGGGGCTTGAGATATAACATATTTGATTTCTTGGAGAGAATTTTAGGCCTCAGGTGTCCATTCCACCTTATCTTTATTCTTGAGAATTGCATTCAAAGGTCTGATAATTTCTGAAAAACCTGAGATAAAGTTCCTCGTGAAATTTATTTTCCCAAAGAAAGACTTGAGCTCCTTATTGTTTAGGAATGTGATCTTCAAAATCCCTTGGATTCTATCTGGATAAATGGTGATCCCCTCTTTGGTAATAATGTGCCCTAAGATCTTTCCCTCAATAACACTAAATATACTATTTTTTTAATTCAACAAGATGCTAAACCTTATACATCTCTCAAATATTCACTATAGATGACCTACGTGATCAGTTATGTTCTTCAAGAAGACATTGATATCATCCATGTAGATGATGGTGAAATTACCTATTATCCCTTGGAATGCATGATCCATTTCTCACTAAAATGTATCTCCTACATTAATTAGTATAAATGACATCATCTTTTATATATAGGTGCCCCATTTTATGGTAAATGTAGTCTTCATTCTATCTTCTAATTCAACTAGCACCTAGTTATAACCAAAAAATCCATCAATAAGGACATAATTTTGGATTTGTTTACTATCTAAATAACCTTTTCCAAGGAAGATAAAAAATATTTGTCTTTCTTAGATGCCTTATTCAAGTTTATGAAATCAATGCATAGTCTAATTTCCCCATTCTTCTTCCTGACTTGAACCAAATTGACCACCTAGGTGGAATATCTGATCTAGAAAACTATTTTTACACTCAACAACATTTCTACTTCCTTCTAAATAAGAGGCTCCAAGATAAGATTTGCTGGCCTCTATCTTTGCCTAAATATATTGTGGTCTGGTTTTAATAGGATTGTATAGGTGATGACCCTTAGGTTATAACCCTTCAGGTCTTCATATGTCCATACAATTACATATTTATAGTGGGTGATCAAATCCTTCACCTACTACCTTTCCTCTAGAGTGAAGTTAAGGTCAATGTTAATGTAGTGTGGATAACTTTCATCCCTTAAATTATCCATTTTTAACTCAAATTCAATAAATTTAGGTTGATTTTTATGTTGTGATTGGGGATCCATACCAAATGTCCTCTCTAAATAAACCATTCAAGTGGGAGATAGTTTTATTTAAGCTAGATGACACCTTCCTCATCATAATACTAGCACAAATAATTATTTTTTTGTCATCAATGATTTAAGACTCAAATACTTGGAACCATATTTTTAGGAATAGAAGGATAAGTTACTACCTCAAAGGAGAACCTTTATACCATATATTCTTATAGAGGTTCTAAATTGGTAACCAAAGTAGTTAGTGAATATGCAACTTAATTTTGATCTCTAGGTACAACCACTATATTAAATTCCTCAAAGCATTCAATAAAATACCAAGTTCTACATTTGTATATTTTTAGATATGATATTTTTCACTAG
This sequence comes from Torreya grandis, assembly GCA_037957365.1. Lineage (NCBI taxonomy): Eukaryota > Viridiplantae > Streptophyta > Pinopsida > Cupressales > Taxaceae > Torreya > Torreya grandis. The sequence continues at coordinate 35,999 of JARHVA010003269.1, read as the reverse complement.
TATTTTTTCTTGACCTAATTGATCACCAGTTATGAGTATACATATATCAACAAATGCTTAAAATTATTTTTTAAGAGTAAACTTTAATCCTAAAATTTGTGTTTCATATTCAACCCTATTGTTGGTACAAGGTAACTATAACCTATATGTTGATAGGATATTCTTTCTCTATGGATCAACCAACTTGATATCTATGAATGATCCCTTCTTGGATCTTGCACCATCAAAATAGAGAGTCCACAATTGGGAAAGTCCCTAGTCTTTAGGTTTTTTCCCTTCATACTAGTGTTGAAGGCATAAATTCCAAGGCTAGGAGATTCATAACTTGACTCTTCATTTCTAACATTGTAATACATGATGGGATGCTTCAATATAGTCTCTTGATCAATCCAAATATAATTTTTAAGGCCTCTCCATGGCATCCAAATGTGATAAAATTACATTAAAAAGTATCCATTAAGCATCTTTGACCAGTCTCTACTTAATAGTAGTCCATACCCTTCAAGAATGTCCACCACAAGTATATCAATAGTCATCTATACTCATGGTTCAGATGCTACCTAAATGCACACATCAGTTACCTCTCCAACCATAAGTACCAATATTTTTTCTAACTATGAAACTATCCTCTTTGATGGGCTTGGAGTTAAGCCAAGATTTTGATAAATGGAAGTAAGCATTATAGTGGTTGAAACTCTATAATCAATGAAATAGTTGTGAATATTTTTTTAAATGCTCTCATAATCAAAAATAAATGAGTAACCTTAGGATTAGTTTTGTATATAACATTTGTGTTGGCTACCTTTATCTTATTTATAGGAGATTTTATCTTCTCTATAGGGGCCTTCCATGTGATAGACCTCTGTAGGAGTTCTTTATGTTCAATGATTTGGACTAATTCATGAAAAGTGATATTTGATTTTATTTTCTTCATGTCTTCAACAATGTTATATCCTCCTTTGTGTTGGGCATGATCATTCCCTTTTAGGGGAGGCAGATTATTATCATCATTTGAATTCAGTGGCATAGTTGTATTATTTGGAAGAGTAGATGTTGTGAAGGGTTGCTTGTTCCTCATATTATAACCAACTTTATGATACTAAGAGAATGCAAGGATATAATCAATATTATCCTCTTTTATGTTATCATATTCACTTCAAAAAATAAGCTCATTAGTTTAAAAAACCATAACAGTACTTTAAAAGCTAGATTCATGCTAGAATTATGGTGGGTTATTCATAAAATCCTGCCTCACCATCTCCCTTTGAAAGATCTCAAAAGATTCACAAAACTCAACATAATCAAGTTCACCATACTAAGATGTATTGTGAACTATGGAATAATTGGATTGTCTCTACTATATTGATTTTTGTAAGATTGTTAGACTACTTTGTATTATTTGCATAGTTGTTGAAAGGTCTATTATATCTTTTAAATGTATAATTCTAATTATTATTCTAGCCATTATCATTAAATATTTTCTTCTACATTCCCAAGAAGTCATTACTTAATTTTTTAACAATTCTTTATATGAAATATAACTTTGCTTTGGTGGAATCCGTACCCTAGACAACTATAGTATAAGATGGAACTTAATGCTAGTTCTATTGATGACCATAAATCTATGAATTATTGTTCAAATAATTATAATTGTGATTTGATGTATGCATCAAAGTAAGTATTATATACAACTAATTTTGGTTTAATGCAAGAACATTCTGCTTCGAATGATGAATTTGATTTAAATCTAGAAGACCAACATTGATGTTAGGTGTGCCTGACACATAAAGACTGAGTTGTCTATCAATGTTGATGGTCTATTCATATGTTAACGCTAGGGTGTTGATAGTAGTATCTCTTCACAAAAACACTATATTAATTATGTCCAAAGCATTATTGTACAGCTGTAATGCAAAATCTTTTTATGGTTTGTATGTTGGGCTTAACCAAGTGTACATCTTTTGAAATCTTACATTAAAAGCTTAGATTGGTTCGTTGGGATCCATATTCATGATATTAAATTTGTAGTACACAAAACTAGGATTGGACCTACTCAATTTGGTCAAGAAAATTTGTTTGACACTCATTCCAAAAAGTAATGGAGTTTTCCTATAAATTAAGGTACTAATCACAAGAAACATTCTACAATGTGAAAGGGAAAAACTTGAATGCAACATTTTCATTAATGACATTCATTAACCTAAAAGTATCCTTGAAATACTTGATGCATTCTTATTTCATTATTATTCTTGAAGGGGAGAAAGAAGGTAGATAATTTTTTAGATTACTTAGTAAATCATAAACATCCCCTGCGATGGCAATTGTATATCTAACCAACTAAGGTAGTTATTGAGCCATAATAGGAATAACATGTATAGTGTTCCTTATTGGGTAAGGTGTTCTATCTTAGGGTAATATTAGGATAAATGATGCAAATTTAGGCCTTCTATGATTTATTAAGGGTGAAACTAATAAACTAACCTAGGCCATAGACCTATTCACTCTTTTGGGTGTCTCTAGCACAACTCAAATGTAAGGGTTAACCTCTTCTATTAAAAAGGAACATGGCCTTCCTTTTAGTGCTACATTTTTATATTGATTTTGGTTTTATGCACACCCTAGAATTTAAATAAGTGACCTATAACATTTTAAGCTCTTAATGGAGGTAAATTTCATTCCAAGGCACAATTTGTAGATATGGGTTAAACAACTAGGTAGTGGAATAGCAGGATGAGAATATAGGTTGTTAATTGGGTGGTTCTCATAGTGAAATGAATCCTGAAATAAATCAAATCTAAGTGGGTGGATGAGTGGGTGGATACAAATATAAAGTGGATATATCTTAAAATAAACTCCAAATGAGGGAAGGGTAGAGTAGAAAAGAAGGTTTTATGGTCTCAAGGCTCCCCTCCAAGGTTGGTTTCTATTGTGGACAAATGTTTCTAGAATTGATGCTCACTGATTATAGCTATTGCATAATTATAGGTAAACACAATTAAAGAGTATAAGAATATATAAAACTTAATGATCTCAACTGAAGGTTTCTCCTTTTAGATTTGTTGTTGCATACCCTTATTTAGGATATTAAAACTCAGACCAAAAATATATCTAGGGTAGTTGTAGCACACACCTATATGAATATACCATAACTAAAACACCCATGCACACCTCAAAATGTTAACCCAATGTTAACCAACTATTTAGATCAATGAAAAATACTAAATTTTAATAGATTTTGCACATATAGAATTAACATATATCAATGATAAAAATTATAATTATTCATAGCTTCTACACACTTCAAATTATTGACTTATCAGAACCAATAAAATAAAACCTTAATAGCACAAAGATGGAAAGAAATTGCACTGACATGATCACAAGAATAATCAAAATTGATTTCTTCTTATATTGATAATAAACAAAATTCTAACCCTTTGGAATGAGGGTTCTACATGTATAAATAGACTTGGGGAGGGGTAACCTCATCATTTAATTTTATATAAACTCATAGTTACATTGCACAATTAGAACCTTAGTTCTAATTTTAGTCTCAAAAATGCATGTATGTTTGCTCATAGTTAATTACTACTATGTATAAAAATAAGTTAGACTATAAAATTTGATGCAACATGTGCATGCTCATAGATAATCCAAAAAAAAATTGCATTTAAGTGATAAATATAATTAAACTATAAGTATAAGAATTAATACTTTTTGCATGTATATGTACAAAATTGGCCTTCAAAACAAGGTTGATTATGTGTTTGCATGGCACTATTGATTGTTGGAGGTATTGAAGTGGATGCTAGGACTGAACTAGAAGTTGAAATACCATATTTCTTCTTCACTTTAAAACTTGAAAATGTTTGTGCCATATGTCATACTGGTGCCATATAATATCCATATTCAACAATAGAGGTATATGCACCCTGTTCACTTGTTCCAGGAGCCTTGCATGCTCAATTTTTGTATTTATACACTTTGATATGAAAATATCCACCTCTATCACCTTTTTCCTCAAAAAACTATGCTCAACCTCAATTTCTTATAATGAAATTCCCTAAAGACTTTGCTTGAAGTTGATGAAATTCTATTAAAGAAGCTTATCAAAATTTACTCTACTTATGAGCCTCATTGCCAAGTCTATTTATTATGAGATCTTTAATTATTATAGGATATAAAAAATGAGAGTTTCATGTTCTATGTACTCAGGCATTACTACCTCAGCTTTCATGATCCATTCCATACCCTCTTGAGTCCTAATGACCACCAAGTTGAGATAATTTGAAGCCTCTAATGATGTCATTAGATCAAGCTGGTTGTATGCCTTATTATTTATATAAAGAATAAGGAATTTCAATTTATTATCATAATGTTTCAAAGAATTAAATAATTTTTTAGTTTGAACCAAAAGAGGGGTCAACTTTTCCCTCATTGCAGCAACAACCTTAAGAATATTGTACATCCTAGATGCAGTGTTCTTGACCTCAGTTTCAATTTATAGAGGAACATGAACCATCCATTATTGATCCTAAATTTACTCTAATTCCTACTTAAACTCTTTCCTAGCCATTTTCATTCCTTCATTCAATTATATTAAGGCATCCTTTTGTGTCTCAAAATAGGACTTAAAGTCCTCTATGTATGGGGACTACCCCAATTTCTTGTTCTTTCTCTTGGATAAGGTAAAAACATCTTGTATCTCTTCCAAAATGGTCAATATTCTAGTCACGTATTCTAATGTTCTCTTCCTTACCCTTTGGACACTCCCTATCAATTTATCAAATATAAAACTTACTATGGGCATCTCTATGATTATGATATTTGGCTTCTAAGAAGCCTTTGACCCTAAATTAGCTACCCACTATGCGATGACCAATTACGTTAGGTTCATTGGTTGAGTACCCTCAGTCGTAGTCTCAAATAATATATCTTATAATGATTATTTTAAAGCCTCTTAAATTACCAATTTAGTAAGAGAAGTCCATATGATCTTATTAGACCAATTCAGATGCCCATATTGAGGTAGTGGGTGGACTATGTATATTGGTTTCTTCTTGCCATCTTTCTCTAAAGATGTCACAATGGTGCATTGAGAAGAGATAGAAGAAAGCATTAGAAAGTCTATTTGAGTTGATAACACATGATGTTGGAAACTTGTCAATGCTCCCTTGATTTTCTTGAAACCGTTTGAGGGGGTGTTAGGGTGGTGGTACAAGTAACTACAAAATTAGTAAATGAAATTGAGGCTATGAATACAACTGATGGAGTGGAAATAGCTAAAAAAGTAGAGACAACAAGGATAGAGGAGACATTTTCTACCTTAGGAGTAACTAGGGATGGTTGAGCACTAAAGTCAATAAGAATTGAATAAAATGATCCAACTACAAAAAGGGAAAAAAAGATAAAATTAGAGTAGGTGAAATAGAATAAGTTGCCTCCTCATTTGATTGATTGCCACCAAGAGGTATCTTTATTTTATTATTCAAGAGGGTAAAGGATTTTTCTTTTTGCAACTCCTTGTCTTCATTTGAATCTCTTTCTTCATCCATATACTTCCCTTTAGTATCCTAATACTGAGCCAAAGGTGATCCTAATAGTTGTTCCTCAACAAGTGGGTTCTCTGGAAGGGGACAAGCCCTTGGTTTCCTTTTGTAATAAATTTTAACCTTTAAGGTGTAGGGGATGCCTCTTGAGTTGGCACAGATGAAACCTCCACACTTGTAGGTTCTTGCATGGGTTTAGTATCCAAATGGTATGGGCCCTTTGAATCTAAGGATTGAAGGAAAATTAGATCTCCCTAACCTCTTCTAAGTTTAGCTTCAGTTGTAATAGGCTCCTTCTTGATGAATTTCAATTTTTGGGGAGCTTCTTGAGAAGGCTTTCATTATTTTGTTGATGTATGTGGAGGCATGTTGATCCATAAATTTGAAGTATCCCATATTCCTAGGGGTGGTATCCTAATCTATGCATCTAAAATTGAGATTGAGGGCTCTCTTTGAATGATTTTTAGATGTTTTTCCCTCAATCCTTCTATTTGTGCCCTTTCCAAGACCTAGACATCATCTTTAGCATTATATAATAGAAATTCATGATCACAAGGATCATTATGGTATGGAATACCTAAAATTTGATATAATTTTAAATTATTCCATGAGGATCCTAATCCCTATGAGGCAAGGTGGGAAATGAATAGTGCCCTCTCATTTTTCCCACTTCTCTTAAGTGCCTCTGGATTGTGCAACACATTTAGCCTTTCATCACATGAGATCCATATAATGTACTCTTCTTATTTTTAATTAAATCCTTATCCACATTCCATCATAACTAAAATGTTATTTCTTGTTCTGGTAGCTTATTTAGCATGTAATTAGGAATACATAAGGGGTTGACCTTATTATTAATGACCATAATTACTGTGTAGTATAGATATAACTAAGAGTCACCTCATGATGCCAATGTGTCTACAATGGTTTTGGATACCCTGGGTAATGGGGATTCATGAATGGTCTACCATACCTGGGGGTACACATCATTTACATTGTGAGTGATGTCTTATAAAATGTATATATATATATGCATGAATGAATAATAATTGCAAATATAATTTTTGATGTAGTTTGAAGGTAGTCTCCAGAGTGACGCATATTTCATGTATACTATTTCCATAATAACACCCAAGAGGTAAAACATCATATAAAAGTGGCCACTAATAAACAACTTATCCTTATGTAAAACCTAATCTTGTAGCCTAACACTAATTATCTCCCCCAAGGCAAAATTTAATTCTGAGGTCATCATCATATCTAAAAGTAGAACCCATTCTAGGTGAAGAAAATGGATGCTTGTAAAACCATAAATCCTACTTAATAGGTTCATCCTAATGTGAACCTCTATCCTAAACTTGGTGATAGGTATGGGGTCCTTAGCTTTTAAGAAAATAATCTCCCTAGGGATAAGCCACTTAGTTTTTTTTTGATTAAATTGTTCTCTTTACATCGTACCAGCCTATCAAATCATAGGTAGGATATATAACTAGTAAAGATAAATACCTTTGAAATTCATCTCCTGAGATGTAGGACATGATGGTCTTATTATCCAAATGGTACAAGAAAGTGTCCCCCATCACCTTGTCAATGAAGAAGAGATCCCACAATAGGTTGATGTATGGTATCACTTCAGGATTGGAAGTCATGAAATGTATCCCATTTTTCTTGAAAGGAAGTAGATATGAAACAAATTGCCTTTGTGTTGGTGTTCAGATATCCTCATGAGTTTGGGTATAAACTACATCAATGGCATCCCATAGAGCTGAATACTTAGTGTATTGATCATTGAAAATTGTGGAGTATAAAATAGTATCATTGTACTTGGTGGATTCCTTGATTAAAAAATGAGATGGTGGAAAAAATTATTTGAATGCCCTGGATGAAGAGGCCATTTCTAATTGAATGGTCTTCTCAAAGACTAGTTCCTATACTTTGATAGATCAACTTTACTAGATACACTTTTATGATTAAAACACATGTTGCTAGGGCCTATTTTATAGGAATAATTTATCTCAAAGTTCATTTTAAATTAATGAGAAAATAGATATTCCTAAGTCATTGATATATATTTAGCATTCAATTCTAGTTTATGCAACATTAATGTCCAATGTTTATGAACTTGCTTTACTTGTGCAAATCAAAACTTGCCACTTTATTTGGTAGGTATGTATGCCATGTCATTATATTTTGACAAGTGTTTTTAAGTCTCCTTATTCTTTTGATTTATTGGATATGCTAATTAGGATTTTGGTATTTAGGAATAAGGGTTTGTGTTGGTTCTAAATGGACCAATTCTCATGATTCAGGGATTCTGAACACAAAATCCAAACATAAATTTTGATGAGTATACTCATTATATATAAAATACAAAATGATAACATTTTGATTAATTTATCTACACAAAAATCCCAAAGACCAAAATAATATGTACTAAAATTCCATACAAAAGTATAGACAAGAGAGACTGAACACTTTTTCTAAAGATAAAAATCTTAAAAATCAAACTACTAACCACAAATTCCAATAAGCAAGTTACGAAATGATTTCCCAAAGTGTAAACTTCTGAACATAAATTTTGAAGGAAAAAGTATAAGACAAAATAGTGAAGTGTAAAATCTTCCAATTAAATGTTGAAGTACTAGTTTTTATAGGAATAAGGAACTACAAACAGAACCTACAAATAAAAACTATGAATACTAAATACATAGCCAACAACTTATCGAGCAATTGTTTCCTGAATAATTTTACTGAGGAATGAATTGAACTAAATGAAAATATTGAAAAAAATTTCAAAGAAAACCTCCAAAGAATTGATCCGAAGACCAAATAGTGAAGGCCAAAATTTAGGATTTCTAAAGATCCAAATCTATGAATAAAAGTTCTGAATACCAAATTCTAAAGACAAAATTGTGCATGTTCCAAGAAATCTATGCAAGTGCAAAACTTCCAAAATAAATTAATAATTTAATCCAAAATAAAAAATACATTTGATTTTATTTTTTAGATGTAAAAATTTAGATGCAACATGTAATATCTCTTATAATGAATACTTCAAAAAAAATCTTGGACTTTTACAAGGCATAGTGGGTCCCTATTCTAGAAAAAAAGAACAGGGGTATGTTGAGTACAACAAATGGAGACTTATAGGGGGAATACTCACGAGTATTCAAGAACCCATAAATTTTGGTTAGCAATTTTAAATCAAACATGAACCATACCATAAGAAAATACTTGAATCAAAGATATAAAAGAGACTCCCAGCTACACCATACAACATACTTGACTTACTCATACCCTAGATTTGTGTGTGATAAAGTGATTTTATTTTAACCTTATTTTGAGTATTTTAACAAATATTTGGAGTAGGTATATGTTTTATTCTAGTTTATTTAAATCACATTATATACAAAAAACTTAGGCATTCTTCTATTGTTATCCAAGCATCTATAGCCCTGACAGAGATACCTTTGGTTCCTCCTCCCTTCTTCCCTCATATTTTGGCATGATGCACGGTACATTGAAATTATTTAAACATGTGAGCCTTTGATATATTTTATATTCTCATTGGGTTTTACAGATCACTATTGTCAGAATGCATTGGTTCTTTTTTTTTTTTGGAATATGAATGAAAGGAGAATAAAAACTGCTATGAGTTAATATAGGTGATTTTTTTTTTTCAAAACATCCCAACCAAATACATCCACATCAATGGTTATTACCTTAAATAATTATTATCATGAGTGTGTTTGATCCAAGGGAATGAGAAAACTTTCTAAATTTGCATGGAGTACTGAGATCAAATTTTGCATACCTAGTAGAAGTATTAAATTATGATATAACCATGAATGACTCCCCATTGCATACCTAAATCCTAAAGATCCTAGACATAAGGGTGTAAAATATGAAAATAAACTCAAATTGTGTACTCTTATAAATTATATTTCTACATTTGCTTTCTCTTTTGGACCCTTAAAATCCTAGTGGATTGGATGTTAACTTGGTTATACCAGGAAAAGTCAATCAGATGTCTTAGAAAATAAAAAATAGATAATATAGAAACTAGGAAAACTAATATAAGAAAAAAATTTAAAAAAACTATGGAAACTAATTTATGAAATTAGGAAAACTAATCTATGAAAGCAATAAAACTAATATAAGGAAAGAAAACTAAAAAAATCAAGGAAAATAATCTATGAAAGAAAGAAAACTAATCTATGAAAGCAAGAAAATCAATATACTCCTACCTCTACCATACTTGCATGATCACTTTCAAACACCTCCATACAGTACAACCATGATGTAATAATTCAAAAACTACCCATTGATTGAATATGCTAATTTGTTACCCTGGAGGGTCCTTAAATAAAAAACATTGTTATATAGGATCTCTAAAACCTTATAAGGTCCAATCCATAGTGGGTTAACTTGTCATGATATCCTTTATTTTCATGTGATTTATCCCATAGAAGCACTAGGTTAAATATCTTGAATGCTTTGAATTTCTCTCTTCTATCAAACCAACTTTTGACTACATCTTAATGTTTACTGAAAGTTTGTAAGGATTCAGTCCTTGAATATTCCATCTCTATTATATCTAGTAATTGAGATTCCACATTGTCATTTTCCTCCCTATATTCTTGCATGAATTGATAAGTTAGAAACTTGAGTTCCATTTGCCTTGATATACCAACAAATAAGGTGATTCCTTGAGGGCTTATTTATATCTCGTTCGGTCTACCCATAAGGCATAATTTAGTATATTATGCTAGTCTCTAGGTTCATCTATAGTTGATTTCTTTATAGTGTTAATTAGGTTATTATTTGTTGACTCAAACAACCCTTTTCCCTAAGGGTAATGGTTATAATATGAATTGATGGTGATTTGATTATCATGGGCCCATTCAGTGAATTCAACTGATTGGAATGTTGACCCATTATCACAACTAAAGAGATAAGATTACCAAATTTAGTTATGATGTTCTCCTCTAGGAATATGATTACATCTTGTGCTCTATAATTTATGGTGGATACTACTATAGTCCACTTGGTGTAGTAATCAGTGGCATTAAGCAAATAATTATGGCCTACTATATAATTTTGATTAATAACACCAATGAAGTCTAACCCCCATTGTATGAATGGTCTTCCCTCAATAATAGCTTATAACAACATTGTTGCATTTACCTTTATTTTTACCAAAACTTATCATTCATGGCATGTTCGTATATGAGCATGGGCATCCATGAAGATAGTTGGTTAGTAATAACCCATTCTAAGTATTTTATTGGATGTGGTATTTCCATATGGATCACCACTACCTATCTTCTAGTGTAGATTTATCAATATTTCTTGATATTATTCTTTTGATACACACTATACGTAGATGCTTTCATAATTATTTCTATAAATAATTCCCTTTATAATTATAGTGTGGGCATATTTAAACCTCAAACCCAATACTTTTTAAATCAATAACACAAATCAAATGATGCATATGTAAAAACATCTCATTAACCTTCAAATTTAACCCTAATAGGTTTCATGGGGAGTGAAAAATCCAAATGCCACCACAGCCCACCTTTGGTATTCTAATGGTAACCTTATTCCTCAACCACCCCTAATTAATAAAATGATCAAACATCTCCAAATTAACCTCTTTTACCTCAAATTACTAATATTGACATAAGAGGTATCACTCCTACCATCACCTAAAATGGGTCTACCAATCCTACATTACACTCAAATACATTTGGTAACCTTTATAAAGATTAGGTCAAACTTAATACCTTTGCTACTACCGAAATATTAGCTAAAACACTCTTAGGAGATACTTTAGATTGGTAAAATCAACTCAAAACCTATTCTATCACTAGATTGGAAGACTTGGTTAACTCACTAGTCTAATGATTTCAAACTAGTGATATTTCTAAGAATAACTTAGCTCACTTCATAAATTGTAAACAACTTGTCTAAAAAATAGCACAAGATTTCATCAAACAATGGAAAAACTTGTCTAAGAAATTTGATCATAATATGGTAGATGATAACCTTTTCCACCTATTCATTAATGATTTCTACCCCAAGTTGTAATACCAAGTTAGGACTCTCTCTCCAAGAAATTTAGAAGAAACCCTCAACCAAGATAAGTAACAAGATTTTATTATGCACCAATTTGAACCATCTCAACCTACTACATGCACTCACATGCTCATTAAAAATAAAAATCATCATGCTATCAATGATGTCTTATTAATACTTATGATACTATTCAAAACATTTAGGCCATCACTCCTAAAAACACTATGGATCATGTTCCCACTTCAAACAACACTCCTAATCCTAAAAATTAAAAAAAAACAACATTAAATCTCCACAAACCATTATCCTTAGCTGAGCTTCAAAATCATCTTCTAAGTCCTCTCCCATGTGATCTTGACCCCACTCATCCAATGAAATCATGGTATGATCTGAGAATTTTTTTTTGACTTCATGTAAGTTGGGGCCACTCTCATGAAACTTGTAGATGATTGAGTAATCTAGCTATGGATTTTATTCTTGGCCCAAACTTTGATCATGAATCATTCATTCACAAACATAAAAAAACATGACATAGATTTTAAATCCCATGAAATAGAAAATAAAAATCAAGATTTAAATCAGGATAATGTTCATCTTTCTATATAAAAATATCCTCTTCCCAATTATCAAGATAAGAACAAAATCCTACTCCTTCTACCAATAATGTTGAAAGTCTTATAGACCTCACTATTAACAAATAAAATGTGGTAAATATAACTAAATTGTTAAGAATAGTTGCCTTTATCGACTCTAATCCAACACCCATGTACCAAACCTCTCAAATATTATGCATCATTCAAAACACTTCCCCATATCATCTAATGGAGTTGGGGAAAGAGGGACTTATAACCTTCCAATTTCAACATCTCAACTTGATCATACCTCTCACATTATCTCTACTCTTCCTCTAATATTTAATCATCTAGATAGCATTCCCCAACCTTCCAATAGTATTTCTTCAACCTAACCATAAGACATACCATAATCAATCATCCCATAACCTAAATAAAATCAACCTATTTATCCTCAACCCAAACCAACTACATCTTACCGAGATGTTATTGTCCCTATAACTTGAAATTCCTTATCAAATAGAGGGAAAATATAGACATCTAATTCATATCACTATTGTGCTAAAATTACAAATCTAAAAGACATTTTGTAACAATGCACAATCTAGACCAAAATCATTGAAAAGCTCTAATTCATTCACACACATCATGTGTAGGTGTCAATTTATGCTCATGTCTCCCTAAATGGGGTAATGCATTTTATGTAATCATTATTTTCTTCCAATTTACTTCTTGTAAAGTTTGAGACCAAGAAAATGATCATCCTGGATCATTTAAATGATCTAATTTGTTTTCACACATCATGTTCAAGTTCTAATTTATGCCTACATGTCCTTAAATAGAGAAATGCACCATTTTTAATTGTTATCTTCCATTGATTCAAATCTAGTCAAATTATGACCAAGTAAATTGACATTTTTAACCATCTTTATTAAACATGCAACTAATTTCCAAGAATTGGAAAATACTAATTAAATTCATTAAGCAAGTCAAATCATATTAAGAACTTAAGTGAAAAATCCATGGAAAGTTATTTAATATCCATTATTATAAATTCACAATTTAAAATATCTAGAATATGACATCATGAAAAGGGTGTCAAGTACTAGGCATTAATGGAGATAAATATTAGGTTTAATGCCACTCATGCCTCATTAATGTTCCCTTATTCTAAAATATTAATTGTTTTATCCTCCAAATTTTAATTAACCTTGAACAAAAAATCTTGATCTCAAAATGGATGGTCATGGTTGATTCTCAATATTTTTAGAAAAGTATCAATACATGAGCCACCATAGACAAATGTTTTTAGTGTAAATAACCTATGCAAAAATATTGCTAAAGGAGATTCACTAATTCCTCCAAATTGACCAATCAAGGAGCCAAAGCCATTGGTTTTAGAAGATATGATAGATGCTCTTGTCCAACTGCATTGATAAAGATTTGGAGCACCAAATCCAAGTGAAAACACGTTTATGAACTTTCTTTGAAGGAGAGACACTATGAGATGATATTTCTTATCTTAATTTCCTGTTGAGTTTTCTTAATTTCATTAACACTACCCCTTGAGGAAATGGGCTTATCATGTTAGGTTTTTTATGCTTATTATTGGTTTTCCTTACTAACTAATTAACTAACCTAATTTGTAATCTTGATTTACATTTTGGCACACTTGGTTCATTTATTTGGTTGAATTAATGAATTTTTAAATAACAAAAAGGTTACTTATAATGATCATAATTATAAGAAATAAATTCATTCCTGCTTTCCACTAAATTTTATATAAGTCATAGAGAAACAAGGTTATGAAAATGCCCCAAATAGAGTTTAGGTGGCCCATGATGCTCCCTAAAAGGGAGGATCGAAAAATTAAATTTTGATAGGTTATCCCTTGATAAAAAAATCATGTAATTCATCAAATGAGGTCAAAAATAGAGAAATTAGAAGAAACCAGTTTGAAAAATGGATAAATAGGGATTGAATGAGCATCTTAGGATGACAAATGAGGGGAAAATAGGCTTAAGGGGTGACTTTTTTAAAAATTTACTATAATTTTACCCCTGCGGGTTGAATATAATTCATTTTCACCCTCATCTTATTCCTATGTATCACTGAATGGAGAAATGCACTATTTTCAACTGTTATCTTCCTCTAATTCAATTCTAGTCAAATTACGACCAAGTAAATTGACATTTTCAACCATTTTGATCAAATGTGTGAATAATTTATAGGAATTGAAAAATTATAGGTAAATTCGTTAAGAAAATCAAATCAAATTAAGATTTTAAGTGAAAATACATGTAAATTTATTGAATATATATTATTAAAAATTCATAGTTCAAAATACCTAGGTCATGACATCATCAAAAGTGTGTCAAACACCAATAAATAATGGAGATAAATATTAGATTTAAGGTCACCCATGACTCATTAATGCTCCCTTATTCTAAAATATTAATTTATTTGTCCTCTAAAATTGAATTAATCCTTGGCGACACATCTTGATTTCAATATGGACAGTCATAATTGATTCTCAATATTTATAGAAAATTAAAAATACATAAGCCACCACAGACAAAATGACAAGTTTTTTAGTGAAAACAACCTATGCATAAATATTATTATAATAGCTTCAATAATTTCTCCAAATTGACCAATCAAGGAAACAAAACCATTGGTGATAGAAGAGATGATAAAGGCACTTGTCCAACTGCATTGACAAAGACTTGGAGCACCAAATCTAGGCACAAACATGTTTTTGGACCATCTTTGAAGGAGAGACATTATGGGAGGGTATTGCTTATCTTGATTTCCTCATTACTTTCTTTATTTCATTAACACCACCCATCGAGGGAGTGGGCTTAGCATGTTAGGTTCTTTATTCTTATTATTGGTTTTCCTTACTAACATATAAACTAACCTACTTTAAAATCTTATTCTACATTTTAGCATAATCAGTGGGACCATGCATCTCACATCCCCTTTAGGGGCCATTTTATCCTTCTAATTACACATTTAGACCATTTTTTGATGCCATTTTACTCTTTTTCATTTTAATTTTCACATTTTCTATATTATGGATCAAATGGTGAGATCACCTTGTATATCAACGAGGTCATCTTAAACATCAACAAGATCAACCTATGAAATGGTGAGGTTGCCCTGAGCAATAACAAATTCACAAACACAAATGGTGAAAATTTTTGATTTTTTATTCACTGTGTATTTTATAGATTAATGAGATTGGCCTACATATTAGTGATATAAACCTGTTGAATGGTGGGGTCATCTATTAATCAAAGAGATCATTTTGAACCAAATTTGAGGGTGACTATTTTTTTAAAAACTTAATTGAAAATGGTGAACTCATCCTACTAATTGGTAATCATATTGATAATTAGTGAGGTCCCCACACAGTGTTTTTTTTTTGGAATAATGGGATCACTCTTTAGAATGGCACGATCACTCTATGAAATGATGGGATCACTCTACATAATGGTGAGTTTTCCCTATGTCAAAATCTAGCGAGTTAAAATGACAAGCTTCAATTTCATTTTGATATCCTACACCCTTGCTTGACTACTAAAAAATATATTTTTGCAGGATTAAGACACTTTGTTAGTTTACTTACAACATCAATAAAATACAAACTTCATTTCACACTTAACTTAGTGATTTAAAATGAACATAAATCCTATACTAAGTGGTCTTAAGAGATTTTGTTTTTATTTATTGTTTATTATTTGTTTCTTTTTCTTGTAAATCATACTTTGTATGTATGCTCTCCCCATGTCCCCTTTAGATAACTTAGGTGATTCAAAAGTACTTCATTCATTTCCTTGTCACTTATTCCAAAGCCTATAAGGAATGTCATCTATGCTCTCCCCAAGTTTGAATAACTTGGGTGATTCAAAAAATGACCTTTAAAGTCCTAGTTTTATTTATTGCATGCACTTGGCTTGTGGGCAGGAATTCATTACCTCCCTACAAGTTCTTTAGGGGATTTTTAACCTAAGATTTCATCTCCCAACATCATTCCAACCCAAATCCATGGTGGGGAATATAAATTAAGGATGACTTTATGAGACATTAATTTTATTAGTTAAACTAACTCCATTAGTAATATCATCCTTGGAATAATGGCCTAATCTAAACATCACACTACACTGAGTAATACGATAGATGTATTGATTGTATAAAGGATAAGACCTTTTAACAACAAGTCAATTATCTTGGATACAAATTATGTGTTGCACCCTAGTGTTAACCAAACATATGGGACCATATAGATCGATCAAAACTTATATTTTTTAGAAAAACCCCATTTAGCATAGAGTACTATTGGTGTATGGTGAGTAGCCCAAAGTTCCATGTTATCATATGATTTCTTGAGAGAAGAGGGGTCTAAACAACCCCACTTTTAATGTGCCTTTAATTTTTGTATTAAAAAACTTATTTCATCTCAATAATGAGTATATCAATGGAATCCAATGGTATGAAGTAACCCTTTCAGTTTCTAAGGTAGGATGATACACATGTGTTTTTGTTTCTATTTATTTTTACTTGTATAATGTTTTTAGTCAAAAACTATTTATGTGTGTGTGCCATACCAAAAATGAAAAATAAAGCACATAAAAAAACACATGTTAGACACCACCTTTTGAACATGAAGGTGTTACTTTGGTCAAATTAATTCAAAACAAACTACCTTTTTCCAAAAAAATGAAACCATTTGTGATTTTGTCTATAAAAAAGCATCATTATGTTGTCCATTTTGGTCTATAATATTTATCACTTGGATATCTAATGTTCTATTGACCAAATTTGACCCCATGTCAAAATTTTCACTCCCTATGTATTGAAAACTTTCATATTCTTATCATATGGTCATTTCATACTCTATATGGCCCCTAGAGTCTTCATTTAACTTTGTTATCATGGTTTAAGGTTAGTTTGGAGAAGTTAAGGTAATTTCATATTGTGGTCATATAGTGGTCTAGGGGTGTCATGAGTAAATAAGTCATGGTAAATTTGTGAAAGGTGATTAGTGGTTCATTAATGTCATTTTATGTCTTAAACACTTTGTCCTAATATATCATGGTGTTTTGAAAACTCTAAGGTCTATTTGTTAGCTCGAAGGTGGTGAAAATGAGTTAAAAGGGTGATTTTGGATAATATTTATGTTTGTACAAGTTAAATAGCTTAAAAATACATATCATACACATTAAAAATAAATTTTATTGTTTATTTACCTATCACACTTGTCATAAGAATCAGAACAAAGTCAGATTCTTGATTTTCAATGTTAGTTTGAGGAGTTAGAAGAAGTTATATGGATTCTTGAAGTAACTTGAAAGATAAAATAGATTAAAAACATCCATTATACTTATAAATTTTATTAATTTTTTTTTTAATAAGTTTTAAGCTCCAAATTTTTAGACATATCTTTCTCTCTCCCATCATCCCATTCACAAGCTAGTGAGGGCCAATTTCAAGTAGATGGTATATGTCATACAAGTATATTTGGGGATTGATATTTTGGAAAAAGTTTGGAACCAATATGGGATTAAATTTTTTGGAATTTTTTTTAAATTTTTTCTATTATATTTATTAGCAATTGTTAAGAGCCCATACTACTTTTTGAGAGCCTAAAACCCCATAGGCTAAGTTAAGAATGACTCTAGTGGAAAATGTGAATTCATAGATACTTAAAAATAGTTTATTTGAGTTATAATACATCTTTATATTCCTCATATGAATTAATTAATCATGGTGTCATGTGTGGATGTCCTTTTGTCATGAAAAGTGGTTCTTGAATAGTTTGCAAGTGACTGGTAACTTTTATGTGTTGTAGAATTTATTCAGGTGGTCAAATGCATTGGAATGATTCTACATTATCTTATAGTCTAATTTCAATCCATACATGGATCCCTTGATTATTTTAACATTTTATACTACTTTCAATGGTCATTTCCTTCACTCATCTCTTGAGACTATTTTCTATGTGTCTTCATGATAGTTGAGTGGAGTGAGTTTGTATGAGTTTAATATAAATTGAGGTTATGTTTTTATGTTTCAATTTTTGATATAGTGGTGAAAATGACATTTGATTCATAACACTCCTTTTTGTTACTTCAAAGCTTCAAACATCAAGTTGTAGTCTTTATCCTTTATAGGACTCTAGGTTTATCATTTAGAGAAACTCAATAATGCCTAGGATTAGAGTTGAATATATAAGCGTGAAAACATGGTGGTGATTTATTATTGAATAATTTAGTTGTTTAAATATGTCTCCAAGAAACTAAAGTAACAAATATTAAATGACCAAGAAACAAACCTAATAGAAACCTAGTGAAAGTCACCTACAGGATTGTACTGGTGAATAGTGAAATATAGAGGTGTGAGATGCCTTGAAGAGGATATGAAGTGTGGAATGTAGTAATAAAGACTCCATAATAATAATTGGACACTATTTTAAGTATCATGATGTGGTTTGAAAAGTCTTATTCAAGCCACAAACTCATATTTCCCCTTATAGTCACCTTTAGGATCTTGAGGGATGATAGTGGATGCAATTTTGAAAAGTGTGATTTAAAGATGCTAAAAGTAATACAAGGAATTAAATAAATAAATCTCAATTTAACAATAAATATGATAATCACCATGATTTATTTTAAAGTCCAACTCAATATTCTCATGCATAGTCCATTCAAACACTACCTATAGTCAGCTATATGTCAAAAAGAAATGGTCTTGAAATATTGAGTTCATAAACATTGAGGTTATTTTAAGGTATTATGAGGGAGTCTCAAACACCATAAATTTCATTATAAGTTTTTAGAGTTTAATTATTGATATAGGTCTCTATAAACCCAATTTAGGAGACATACATAGTCTTAATAGGCACAAAGTCACCTCTACGTCTACTTACTCATGGAAAGAAGTTTCTTGTTGGAAGATTATTTAGAAAGATTGTATGATATCTGAGAGAGGTAATATAGTTGAGTATGATTTAAATAGTGTGATATCACCTCATAAATAACTTATACTCAAGAGAAGTAAAATATCACTTTAATTACCCTATTTTAAACCCTTCATAGTCCTAATGTGCAAATACATGCCTACTATATAGGGTAGACCTAAGAAGTGGTGAAGCATTAAGTGGGTGAGTTGAATAATTATAGAGAATTGATAATGTTATAATAAAAATTTTCAATAATTCCATCAAATCTTCAGACCTAACAAGAAGAGATCTCAAACCCCTACTTAGTCAAGTAGAGTCCTGAGTGCATACACAACTTGTATGGGTAGTTAATTGAAAATGTGGTGAAGTAAGGTCATTATAAGTTTATAATAAGATTTTTAAACCCTAAATATATGGTAAATACTATAAAAACACATTATATGAATCCGTAGACATCTAATAGAAAGAGAAAATGTGAGAACATAGGAAATTTAGGATATAATTGGTAGACTAGCTTAAGAACGCTAAGTCTGAATGATTAAGGGTGCAGAGAGACTTGGTGAATAAATGTTGTTATATGACCATTGGATAGTGTTTATATGGATGTTATAGACCTTATTGAGGTCATTTAAGACCAAAAACAACTTAGGAAAGGCACATACAAACCTCAATCTTGTTTAGCCTCCCAAAATGCTTGTTTTCAACCTGAGAGGTCACTTTCTTTTGCCTAGTGAGGTCAGGAGGATTTGAATGGGAACTTAAGATCCTAGGGAAAATAACCTTATGTACTTAAATTTTCTGTAATTTTTTTGAGGATTCATATGTCCATATTTATAAATCATCCTTAAGAACCCAAGTCACTTTCAGGGTACCTACGAGAGCCATAAGGACCTGATGAGAGAGAAATGCAATTATATGCATATAAATAGATCATGTAATATTAAAATCCACATATAAAATTTTTAATACTCCCTTTATCATCACCATATGCAATTTATTGATACATCACTATATAGAACCATACATATTAAGGCTAAAAATATTAATTTTTACTATTTTGTAGGTCCATATAGTGAGTTAAAACTTCAAATTTGGCATGGAAGTAGGGGAGAATGTTTTATAATCTAAAAAAACAAATTTTGGGGTTTTTTCATGTTTTTGGATCCTGCATAATCATTTTTCACTCTCTTGGCAAGGAGGCCTAATTGAGGCCTAGTTATGAGAAAGAAAGGGTAGAAAAGAAGATTTCCACTCACTCTCAGAGCATGAAATTAAACTTGGAGCTATAAAGACATAAAGGGTATTATAATATTCATTTATATTCTCAAGATCCTCTATAATTTTATCTACACAATGAGGTTTTTATTATTTAAGGGCTATAAAGAATGAGGCCTATTTGGGACTTTTGGTAGATAACGACTTGTTGGGGAAAGTTTGAGGCATCAAAATGGATTTTTTTAAGTCCAATATGGTATTATAAGGCCATAAATGAAGTTTTTATGAGCTTAATAATACAAATACAAGTTTTAAACTTGTGTGCAAAATAGGCCTAAGGAAATGAAGAGTCCTCTAGACATCTCGTAAGAGAAAGAGGTGATATATCAAAGAGAACTATTTTATTATTTTTGGGAAACTAGGGTCTAGTTATTAAAAAATAAAGGGTCTATAATAATGGTGAAAATGTAATTAAATATAGTAAAACATATATTTATATCAATTTAATCAAATCAATTACATAGGGAAAATAAGTAATTTATCTAGAAAATAGGCTAAAATGAATTATTCAAAAGCTACAAATTATTGTACAGAACTAGGATAGTGTCGTGAATGTAGATCTAGATTTCATTTGGTGAAAGGATAGGAGCACCAAAAATATGACACCCTAGGGTTTGATGTTGTTGTCCACTATTGTTGCTATTGTCTAAACTACTCATAGAGACCTAATTTTTTTGGGTTGTTTATGTTGGTCCTATATGAGACTACCTATGAAATTTTAGATGTTGAATGCCAAAAAATATAACTGTAGAGATATTTTAATCTCCAAACCTTAGGTCTATCTACACACATGAAATAATAAACACATCAAAAGTAAAAGGGGGAAAAACTAGGTTAGGGGAAGTATGATCACATGATCTAGAACCCCTGTTATCCTGATCAGTACCTATATTAATCGTAAAGATAGGGTCTCAAATAAAATGTAGTTCTCCCTTAGGGAATGTACATAATCAACTTTCATGGTAGATACAAGAATTAAATTTTTCTTAGGCCCTTCCTTGATCATGCATGCAAATCTATGTGTGATGCATGATGCTGAGCTATACTATTGATTGATTTTTAACTATTTGATATGCTAAAGTAGTAAGTGCTAGACATAGAATGCCTTTTGAAGTAATTTATATAAGAGACTCTTTATTTTGAATTTGTGATCTTTATTCACATTAATTGATGTTTAAAAGACAAACAAAACTTAAGGGAGGGGCTAAGAAGGGTTTGTGACCTCTTAAGTGAAGAGAAATGACCATTGGGACTCAAAATGTAAAAAGATAGGAGTGCTAAAAATGGGACACCCTAGGGTCTAATGCTATAGTCAAATACTAATGCCCTTATCCTACAAGTTTGAGAACTAGGGGGATAGGATTAACCTTGGAAATAGAGTCTAGCTGAGTTAGAATGATTGGTCAAAAGTTTTTGGATGACTAGTTATGGATAAAATGGTGACTCAAGTAAGAAACAAGACTAGGATAAGTAAAACCAAGACATAGCTAATGTGAATAAGGCTCATATTCTCTAGTTGAAGTCTCTTATGAAAAGGACTATGAAAATACATGATATGTGTGGTTGCTTAACCTATTTAGGGTGTATACATTTACCCCTCTTTTGTTCTACTAATGCAATGAAATGAAGTACTAGAGTAAAAGAAAGAAAAAGAAAATGCGTACATGAACCTACTTGCATGGAGATAAAAATGTTGTAAATTTCCAACTCACTTCTTATCTAGGGAAGTAGATGGAGAGCCAAATAGTGCTTAGACAAACAAGGAACCCATAGAGTGGATGCCCCCTGTAATGAATCTAAATGTGGAATTCATGTGACATAAAGAAGGAGGTAAATACTTGCCCCCATGTTGAATCTAACTAAAGATGAGAAATACTCAAAGGCCAAAAACCAATGTCTATCCTTTGTCTCACATAAACTCATGTAATCTAGAATGTGTGTACAAAATTTATATGTTGTGAAGAGAAAAATATGTTATACCCCCACTTTGAATATCTAAATTATAACTAAGAATTGCTTAGAGGCTTAAAACCAATGTCTATCCTTTGTCCCATATAAAGTCATGTATTATGGGTCTCGGTAATGCAATATACCATCCACTATAGATGGTTGTGTAGTCCAACCTAGTGATAACCTAGGTAGAGTTGGGTATAATCTAAAAATTTGTCAATATGTAAGAAGAAAATGGCCTATCTTGCCATTCCATCTGTATAATCCTGAATGATGAAGAGCATGAACATATGTGCCATGCCCATAAATTTAGTATGTGAGTGATACATCTATATAATTTATTAATAAATATAACTACATGTGAAATGACATCTCTTGCCATGCCTCATGTGCAAAACTAGAGACCAAAACACTAAGCTCTACACTATACCTGTAGTCTATTATCTGATTCTATAATTGTGTCATGATATATAAAGCTATATATATGAGATATGTATTATTTACATACCCCAAAATATGGTATCTGAGTCTATATCTATATCAAAATCACTATGAATCCATATAATCTAAACCACTATATCTAAATAGTTTGTGTCCCTGTAAGCTGAAATCATTATAGATCCATATGATCTGAATCACTATATCTAAATAGTCTATGTATCTATAAACTGAAGGTATATCCCTCTAAATTTTTTGAGTAATGTTTATTGATCCATATAATTTGAATCACTATATATCTTGACCAATTTGAGCTGAATCTGATAATCTAAATGTTGGATGTTTAGGAATCATGGTGTATCCACTTATGAGAGTGGGTGGATATGTTGGGTAGGTGTAGAAATAGGAATAGTAGGAATGATGCCCCCCTTTTAGGGAAAGGGACAAAATTCATGATAGAGGAGGTCAAGCCAAAAGTGATGACTAGTGGTGTAGCAATAAAAACAAAGCTGGCATGTTGTGAATAGATTTAAAAGTTTGTTTGATTGATTAGATTTAGTTTTTGAAAGTGGAACACACTTTATTTGATGAGTACTAAGGTGTGCATCTGGGCATAAGACAAATATAGATATGTGTAATCCATAATAGGTAGACAAATTAGTACAATAGTAAAGTTGGAGTGACATTGAAGGCATTATTGCCATGATTCTATGGAAGAAAATGGTTTGAAAAATAGAGTTACAAAGTTTGAGTTATAGATAAAATGGTATTTTATTTTGATTGAAAAAGTTAGCTAATATAGGAAATTGGATTGATTCTTGATTCATTTATGCATTAACTAGGTTGAGATCTAGAGTGCGAGAGATGCTAAGGAGATGAGCACCTACCATGACCTGGTTTGAGTAGTTGGCAATTTAGGTTCAGGTTAGTGGTGATGTGCCCCTAGTAAGTAACCTAAATGCTTAGTTTTTGTTATTTTTTTTTTACCTATTTTAATGTTTTTGAGCTCTTTAAAGTATCATAGGAATTTTTTTCTAGTCTTAACCCTCTTGTCCTACATCCAACACTCTTATCCAAGTTTTAGTGCTCTTGTCTAAGTTGTAGAGCTCTTATCTAGTGTTGTTATCATATACCCAACATTTTTTGTCCTATAGGCATGATTTTTTGAGATGCTGCTTTGTTAGTTTCTATTTTTTTTCTTGGCTTTTAACTTGGTATTTTTGATAGATGAATGTGTTATTTTTGGTGTTTTTCTAGGATGAGGTGTAAATGAAAGAGTTCTATAGGGGATAGGTGATGGAGACCTTGAGGCTATTACCATTATCTATTGATGAGAGAGCTATCATGGATAGGGTAGGGCTAGGTCATGTATGTGACCTAGGCATAGTGCAATGGGATCAATATCTAATTATTACCTTATGTGAGAGGTGGAATTTAGATACATGTAATTTTTGGCTTCCTATAGGGGAGATTATTATGACTCTAGAAGATGTGTATCATATTTTACATTTATCAGTTAGTGGATGATGTGTGGTATTGCAGGATGACATGGGTGTTGATGTTATTGATCATATGTCCTTATATTTTTCTAGTGTGACCTTAAGTATACATCAGAGAGGGAGTGACAATGATGTACTACTGTCAATTATTATGAATTCTAGTGTTTTACACTTGCAAAAGTGGTTCATTAATTTTTTGGCATCATTTATTACTATGGATGGGAGTAAAGTATCTATTACATATAGGATTCAAAGGATTTTTCATAGTGTGGAGGTATATCGCACTGTATTCTCATGAGGTAGGACTATGCTTTCCCACCTATATAGGGATATTTATAAGTTTACATAGGAGGCATTTAGCGGTAGATTGAATGAAGTAACCTTATTGAATTATTCATCTTATGAGTACATAGCGGTTATGCAGCCAATAAGATTATCAAGGGAGAAGTGGGCACCTCCATAGCTATTTATTGAGTAGTGGATGAGTACATTGGCTATTTAATTCCCTAAGATAGATCATTATAGGTGGGTGCTAGATATATTGGTGGCTGGTGATATCATATAGAGGCCTTATAGAGGATTTCATCAGTGGGTGAAGAATGGAGTGTAGTTATGATATATGAGGATCAGTTGTTAGATACATGACCACTGGGTTGTATTATATGGTCACTTTTAGTATGAGCATGTGAATAGATAGTTTGGGGTACCACAAGATGTGCCCCCAATAATATGGTTATGGGTGAGGAGGGCATAGGTATCAATAAGGGTAGGAACTTGTGTGAGGCCTATTGAGGTTATGCTAACACCATTACCTTTGGATGTGTGGGATGAAACTATAGATATTCATAATATGGATGATGTTGGATGTACAAATGCATATACCATATGGTGGGCTAGGCATTGATGAGATCTATTATATAATATTGATGGCAAGGATACTCTAGAGTATGAGGATCCTAAGTTGATCTAGATGATGGGAGGTAAGCAGGGATTACTTTTGAATTATGCATAAATTTGTGCTCTTTAATTTTATTTCAAAGTATAGAGCTAACATAGTGTCTACTTTGTGTACAAGTGGAGTGGGAGGTGTGCAAGATGAACCATATTTTAGGTGGGAAGTGGAGATGATGATTATTAGGAGACTATCATTGCATTGACACTCTGAGAGCTCACATGACATGTTCTTGATGATGTAGTGGAGGAGGGATTGATAGAGAGAGTGATGGTCACAACTAGTATTCATGCTCATCTAATTGATAGGGATTTTATAGAAACAATTACATATATTAGGGTAGTATGAGAGAGATGAGTTGGATAGGCATAAGATGCCTCCACCTAATTTTGGTTCTATTAGCATGAGGATTATGGATGAGTATAAATACCTTCATAGGAAATATGTGGACTTAAATGAGGAACATGGTCAAATACTAGAGTGAGAGAGTCATCATAAGAGGCATATGGAAACTTGAGGAGGTGTGAGGCCATCAAGTGCTAGGGTGGATTATGGGACTAGTATTAGTGGGGAGAGTGAGACTGAGAGTGAGGACATGATAGCATTTCATGATTGATTGTACTTGATATGATTCATATGCTTTGAAATATATATATATATATATATATATATATATATATATATATATATATATATATGTTTCTATACGATTTTCACTTTCACATTCAAAGAGAGAATAAGAAACTAGAAGAAATGGTCTAAGGCTTGTATGTACCTGGATGAAGTCTTGCGAACCGTAATCTAGACGTTGTGAGAACTCCTCTTTGGTTGTGGAGGATGACACCTAAAAAAGAAAGAGACTAAAACATGAAAAGGCGTTAGATGAGGAGATGGTGGGCTGCTAAGCGAAAGCTTGATCCCAGAAGTACAATGACTTCCTTAAGGGATGTCAACCCACTGATTAATAAAAAAAATGTCTGATAAAGAGTAGAATGATAAAAAGACTAAAATGATTAAAGACTGAAATAAAAATGGAAGCAAATGCTTACCTGAATGCTACTGTCAGCCTGGTCACATTCGCCGGCGTCGGTGGTCCTACCGGCGTCGGTTGGTCAAGGTCTGTCGACGTCAGTTAGTATGCCAATGTCAGTGGGGGTAGTGGTCTCTGTGGCCGGCTTCGGTCGGGGCAGTAGTCTTTGGACGAGGTCTGGTCGAGTTTTTGGTCTGTGGATAGGTCTGAGACGGAGTTTGGGCCTTGTTAATGGTCTGTGCAAGGGTCTGGGTGGAGTTGCAAGGACAACGGACAAAATGTATGGTCTGAAAAGGGGCCAGATAGAAGATAGAGGCAATAGGGAGATGAGGAAATAAGGATTCGAGTCTGGTCTGGTGATAGTATGGCTTAGAAGCAATAAACAGAAAACTAATTACAAAGACATTCTAAGCTATTGAAAATGACATAATAGAAGAGTACGTACCTCTTACCTACTGAATAAGTGTAGGAGGTCAGGTTGATGATGTACCTATTGTTGATACAGAAGACTGTTGCAAGGTGGGGCTTCTAATACCTGTTGTGATTGTTGGTGTAGAAGCCTACTGTGTGTACCTGAGAGAGAGAGAGTGAGAGGTCTGACAGAAAGATTGGCCGATTGATTGATCAGATAACAAGATTCAAGAGTAAGATGAAGAGTAGGGGTGAAGGGAGGATAACGGTCACAGAAAACCGTTATGAAGGAAATCGATGCCAGCAATACCGCCAACATCGATCGATAGTTGACCGATGTCGACAGTTGGAAAGCAAGAAAAAGGCTAAAAATAGCCTTTCATCCATTTTCCCAACTGCCAAGTTTAAGTGGCAGGGTAAGAAATGGTCGAGAGGGGTTAAATGGGTGCGAGGATGAGGAATAGGTCATAAATGGGTCATGGGGGGATGAAGGGAATCCAAAGAAGGGCATCTTAGGGTGGTGAGGTGGCAAGGGAGAGAGGATTATTAACTTAAAATAAGATAATTATTTCAAATTAATAAGACATAGGTTAGGAGTGGTGAAGAGGACCAAGGGGGAGAGAAGGGAGGATGACCAAGGGAGTAGACATGATTTTGGTGTCTACATTTGCCCCTTTTTGTCTTATTGGTTGTTCTGGATGAACTGCAAGACAAAAATAGGAGTTGATTGCCCCAGGTATGGGATAAGGTTGATTTCATCTTGTTGGTTGTTCAAGTGAACTGCAAGACAAAAACAAGAGGGTTGGTTGCCCTGATTATGGATGAGGTATTCCCCCTCAAAGCAGGAGTCGAGGGAAGGGAACCTAAAATTGAGTGCTGATTTGATAGAAAGTGGATGAAAAATGGTGAGTGTGAATGCTGCAATAGTTGTGATTACGCGTATACCACTTCACGAGATGGTTAGGTCAAAGTGTCGCAGGTCAAGGGTCAAGGAGTGCCAAAATTAAAGTAACTAGGCCCCAACATTAGTCATAGCTGATCGGGTTATTCAATCTAAGTTGAAGCTCCAATGGTCATCATGTTCCAGGTATCCTGAGCTTAGGAAGTGCTCCTAAAAAACATGAAAATGTCACAAGTAGTGGGGATCAACTAGCTTGCAATCCTATACTTGTGAAGGTCAAAAATAGTCTGTGCATAATTTTGCTAACCAGTCGTGGGGTAGCATACATGCAAAAAAAACCAAGGTGAAGTTGTCTTGGAAGTGGTCAGGGTCGGAGGAGATAGGCATGATCTCCATGGTCATTGGTTGAGACAAGTCGAGATATATAGTTGGTCGAATAAATGGGTGGGCGAAAGAATGTGGCCGAGCTAACCTCAGAACACTGAGTGCTGCCTACATATCCCTTGTGTGAAGGGCCTCAGGCCAATGTAGTTCTCCCTAAAGGGGAGGAAGAGGGTCAAAGGTATGGATTGGTCTTGGTTGAGGTCAAGTCATGGTCAATAAGAGAAAAGAAAGTTTGTCCATCAGAGAGATGAACAAACGAAGGTGGTCGAGCTAACCCCAGAGGAAGTCATGTCAACTGAGTGATGCCTACATAGCCCCAGTCTTAGGGCCTCAGACCAATGTAGTTTAGATGAAAGGGCAAAATGGTTGATGATTAGTCTTAGTCATGTGTTGAAATGATGAGGAGAAGATGATGTTGCAGCCTTTTCCATATTGTGTGATGGTGTATTCTGCAACATTGGTCGAGTGGTCTTTCATCCCTAGCAATTTTCTATATTCATGATGGATGTATGCTAAAAATGAATTGAGGTCTATTTATGATTCAACAAGTATTGGTTTATGCTTAACATAAATTGTGTTGGGTCGATAGTTTCCATGTGTATTGGTGTCCATAGAAACTATGTGAAATGGACTAGGTCATGCCATTGGTCTGAAAATGTTTTGGTTGGTTTGGTTGGATAGATAATGATTTGGTTGGATGCGTGACCAAGATGTGTCAAAAGTGAAAGGTGAATTGCTCTTTCATTGACAAGGACCAGAATGATGGCATAGGTAAGGGGTTGTTTAGAAACAAAAGACCCATTTATGCATTGCATCATTGACCAGTGGTTGTGTTAGAGAAGCAATAAAATCACTTGACATTAAGTGAGCTCAAAATCCCTTGAGTATGTTGGGGTGATAGGATTTATTATGAGATGGAAGGGGGAACCCTTTTTGGCAGGAACAACTTTGCCCCTTTTATAGGTGACCCCGAGAACGACTATAGACAAGTCCATGACTTTAAAGGTTGTTAGTCAGTTTTTTTTTTTTTTTTTTTTTGAGGGTGTAGACTAATCGATGCGGGAAGCTTGCTAGGGGATGTTGTCTTGATTTATGGTCATGTCGTGAAGCTGATCAATGCGGGAAGCTTCAGAGATAGTGCTGTGTATGTAGCAAAATTTAGGAATAGCCATCCTTCAAGGGAGTGGTCTATATTCTACTTTTTATGTTTTTGATGTGACTTTGGCCTAGCTGTCCTTCAAGGGAGCAGTCTAGTAAATACAACAATGATGATGTAGCTATCCTTCGAGGGAGCAGTCTACATTTATAGTTTTATGACCTTGGAATATGCATCCCACTTTTATAGTTTTTTTTTTTTTTTTTTTGTTGACTGGACTTTTGGTCATGGACTTGACTATAGAGGTTTAGAGGGTTTCCCTTTTATTAGGATGAAACGTTCATGCTTGAAAAAAGGGTTAGGATTAAGGGTTGAAGGAGATAGGAATGAGGGTGATAGGGACTACTCAAGGGATCGAGCTCAAGTTAAACATCAAGTGAATAATTACTTGACTAACAGTGGACTGGTCAAAGATGCGAGGCATAAAGGGGCTCAAGTTCTGACAAAGTCCTGACCCATGATTGTGTTCTGATGCAAGGTCCAAGTCAATTGGGAGAAAACTTGCCCCATTTGCTTCGTTCCAAATTAGTCACATGTTGATTGATGTTGAAGGAGTTGGTTAATGTTTGGTTAAAGTTTGGGGTCGATGTTGAAGAAGTTGATTGATATTTGATCAAGGTTTGATTGAGGTCGGTTTGAACGTTTGGTCGAAGATAGGTTGAATGTTTGGTTGAGGTCAGGTTGACGGTCTGGTTGAGGTCGGGTTGAATGTTTGGTTGAGGTGGGTGAATGTTTGGTTGAGGCCTAGTTGAGGTTTAGGATTAAAAGAGTGATTGATATTTGGTTGAGACTGGGTTGAAAGGTTGGTCGAGGCTTGGATGAAAGTTGAAGTCCCCCAGTGGCTAGGGAGAATGTTTGATAGATTGGTCAAGGTCGATTGAGGTTTGGTGGTCAGATTGACTATGTTGATGTCGAATAAGGGGGTTAAAGGTGGCAAAGAGACCATAATCTGGTGTGGAGATCCCGATTTAGGTGACGAGGTTTGAGAAGCATGGGTCGGTGTTGATGATTTGTTGAAGGGGTGGTCAAGAGGATCCTTGATGAGAAGAGTATCCTTTTTTCGGTGTTGATGAATGATAGCTTTAAGAGCACAACAACGCTCAGTGTCATGTCCCAGTTTTTGATGATAGTGACAAAATTTAGAGTTGTCGAACCAAGATGGTCTTGATCCGAGAGTTGATGAGTGGGGCAGTGTTGAAGGTTTGTTGATAGTGTGGTCGAAAAGAAGGGTGTCTTTCTCCAAACATTGGTGAATGACAACCTTGAGGGCACAACAATGCTCAGTGTCATGCCCTGGCATGCGATGATATGCACAAATCTGAGTGTCATCAAACCAGGGTGGTTTTGGTCTGAGAGATTGATATGGTTTAAGAGGTAGGAGATTGATGCGAGAAGACTACAACAAGTGCCATAATAGTAGGGCATAAGAACCTGCTAATGGGTTTGGATGTTTTGTTGTAGTGGGGGTTGATGACTTTGGTTTGAGAGGCATAAGAGGTGTTGGTCATACCATCATTTTCATGGGTGGTGTAACCACATGTGGAGATGGCACTTTGGTGGTGATAGGTGTTGGATGTTTTGGAGGAAATATATGTCTGATGGGTTGAGGGGACAATGGAGGCAACTTGCCCCTGTGAAGTATGGGAGTAGGAATCACCCCCATTAAAGTAGACGGATGTGGGCCCAAAATTGAAGGTAATGATGAAAGTGGGGGAGGAGTCCTCCAATGTGGTTTAGTGGCTCTCTTTGATTTGGGTTGAGGACCACTATTGTGCAAGGCGAGGTTAGATATGGGTTTGGGTTCAGATGTGGATGGAGGTGACTGAGATGTAACAATCTCAGGCAAAAGACAAGAGGAAACCATGAATGGGTCTTCCTTAATCGAAATGGGTGAAGAGACTGGTTCTTCTCTTGGTGGAGAAGAAATAGGAGAGTGTGGCTCTGTAGTTGGATAGAGCATAGGAATGGTCATGGTCTCGATATGTGGTCTAGGCGTGGGGAATTTATGATCCCCCATTGATGACAAAAAGGATGAGGGTGAGGCAGCTGGTGTGGGTGCCATCAAAACATCCTCCAATATGAGAGAGGTTGATGGGGGACTAATAGGAGAAGAAAGTTCTTCATCTTGTGGAGGAGGAATAGGGGAAGAAGGGTCTTCCACCTGTGAAGGAGGTTGGTCAGGAACAAGAGAAAAGACAGTGTCGACCGTGCGTATATTATGGTCTTGAGGGTCTTTGGTCATGGTCTAGACATTGTTTTGAGTAGGAGGATGGTTAGGAAAAGGTTGTTTGAAGATGTCAATGTTTTGGTTGGGCAGAGCATTTGGGTTATCCAGGATAAGATCCCCCTTGTCTAGCATGTCTTGGATGATGTTTTTGACAGTTTGACAGTTCTCTGTGTCATGGCCTTTGACACGGTGATAGTTGCAAAAGTCATTCTCCCTGTACCATGCAGGGATAGGTGTTGAGGGGTCAAATTGAAGTGGTCAGATTGAAGGGAGATTGAGGACCCCATGCTTGACAAGTTTATCCAAGACAGAGGCATATGACTCTCCAAGTGGAGTGTATTGACATTGTATAGATCATCGTTGGAAGTGTTTATTGATGTAGTCTGATGTTGAAAATTGAGGTCAGTTGGTTATTGTTGAAGATGATGGTCTAAAGATGACAGTGTTTGTTGACCCCTTAGACTGGGAGTGGGTAGAAGAAGGTTTGGATGAAGAAGGGTCATTAGATTTTGTGTTGTTATTACGCAATTTAACCTTATTTTTGTCGATGGCACAGAGTTCAAGCTTTCTTGCCATGGTGAAAGCTTCATCAAAAGTGTGGAATGTTTGAATCTGCAAGGTAGAAGAGATGTGCCTGGCACATGCTTGAGAAAAGATCTTGATGAGCTCAGGTTGAGGCAAGGAGAAGGAGAGCTGGTTAATCAAGCCTCTCCAACGGGTGACAAAATAGACTATTGATTCATTGTCAAATTGCCTGATGGAGTAGAGGTCTGTGATTAAGAATTGTTTAGTGATGTTGATAGAAAAATGATCAAGAAATAATTGGGTGAGTTTAGCGAATGAAAAGATAGAATGTCTGGTAAGAGAGCTATACCAGTCAAGGGCGGGGCCAAAAATTGACATGGGGAACGTGCGTAGAAGTAATGCATCATCATGGGCTACGAGATAACAAGCATGTCTGAATGCTTGAAGATGTTGTTATGGGTCCTCCTTACTCTGAAAGCGAGTAAATTTAGGGAGTTCCCACTGGTTGGGATAATGTCAAATGGGCACAGAAGGATGGATGGGTTCATTGCAAATTTGCTCATATGACAGAGCATTGCTTGAACTAGAGATAGAGGTCTCGAGACTAGACATTTTGTCCATCAACATTTTGATTATGTCAGCTAACAGATTGGCAGGTGGGGCACCCCCTAGGTTGTAGGGTACCTGGAAGGTGGTCGAAGAGGCGTATGACGTTCTTGGTTGCGCTTGTGTAGGTGCAACATAAGGGTAGTGCATCATAGGGATAGATGTTGTGGTCAAAGGGGCTTGTGCCATGAAGTTGGAGGACATAAGTTGACTAGATACTGCCAGAGGTGGTTGAGTGGCAGCACTGGTAAAAGGATAGGTTGTCACTCCCGCGTGTATAGGTGCAAGAGTGGGAGAGGTCAAGACAACCAAGTTCTGGTATGGTGTAGAACTTGGTTGAATTGTGTGTGGTTGAGGGGGAAATGATACCTCAATGGAGGCAGGTTTGAAAATAGATGGGGAGGCCAAACTTTGTGTATTGTCCATGGTTGAGTGACTAGTCGAGATAATAGGCTGAGTCATGATGGGTTGGGTAGTGGATGACGTTGATGTCATTGCCGTTACACCTGAAAGGTCCTGCATTTAGTTTCTTGCGAGATAGTTTTAGAGGGCTTTGACATTGAGGTCCAAGAATATTTTGAAATCTTGGTCCCCTTTAAGGACAATGGGGGTCTGAGTCGGGGTCAGTCAAGTAGGAGTTCTTTCAGTCTCTGAGTGGAACTCCATTATATGATTGGTTATGGACAGGGAAGGCAGAAGCAGTTGATGCCTTGCTTGGTCAAGAAGAGCCTTGGTTTGACTGCGTGTCAAAACCATTCAAGGCAAGAAGGGTCAGGTTTCAAAAACTGTGTTTTTTTTTCAGTTTCAGAAATTCAGAATGTGGTTTTGGCAGAAAAAGGGGTCGGGTTTTAGGCTGCTATTTTTGAAAAAGGGGACTATGACAGTGACCAACGTCAGTTGAAAAATTGATGTCGGTGATATCATATGGCTAACGTCGGTCAGATAATCGATGCCGGCGAGGAAGGTTGCTGACGTCGGTGGTAAAGCCAATGCCAGTGACTGTGGTTTTCAAAAACTTAAAATATTTGAGAGTTTTTGAAGAAAAGGAAGAAGAATGTCCTCACTAGCTCAAACAAGTAGATAAGAATAGAAAAATAGATGGAGACAGGCAGACCCTAAGCATTAAATCCTAAGAATTAACCTTTAGAATCCTGTGGCTTATGCCTTAAAGTGATGTTTGGGAGGTTGGCTGTCAGAATGGGTCCTAGAAGAGGTAGTCTATGGATGGTTTCAGGTTTGTTTAGGTGCTCAAGAGTCTGTATTAGGTTCGGTACGTGGCCTAGTTCTAAGGAGCAAGCTCCCCTCACTTCACGATCCCAGTGATAAGCTGGTCTCACTTAGCCAAAATATACCTTCCCTAGAGATTATCCTCTGCCAGAGAACAGAGTGGGCTTTCCCTTTGGTGGTGAAATCCAAGTGAGATTTCCAGGGAGGGGTAAGGTATCCGTTGGGGGATGAAATCCCAGTCAGGCCTTGTCTCAGGATTTGTGCAAGTGATTCGGTTGTGTAACATAAGTGTGATTAATTCATGATGTGGTCTAATTACTAGATGTGGACTAAGAAATGCAAGCAAGTAGAAATGAAATGCAGTGTGTTTTAAGCCCAAGTTGAAATGTTAGTTTGTATGAAGACAAATGGAGAAAGGGGTGAAGAGTATGACTTTTGACTAGTCTAAGATGCAAGAAAAGAAAGAAGAGTTCTTTTTAATCCTGCTTATGATGTCTTTTGGAAGAGAAGAAGAAAGAGATGAAAAGGAGAAACCTAATGCACCTATATGAACAAAAAGAAAAGAACCCAAAGAAGACCCTAGGGTCCCACCGGGCGTGCCAGAATGTTTCTATATGATTTTCACTTTCACATTCAAAGAGAGAATAAGAAACTAGAAGAAATGGTCTAAGGCTTGTATGTACCTGGATGAAGTCTTATGCACCATAATCCAAACGTTGTGAGAACTCCTCTTTGGTTGTGGAGGATGACACCTGAAAAAGAAAGAGACTAAAACACGAAAAGGCATTAGATGAGGAGATGGTGGGCTGCCAAGTGAAGCTTGATCCCAGAAGTACAATGACTTCCTTAAGGGATGTCAACCCACTGATTAATAAAAATAATGTTTGATAAAGAGCAAAATGATAAAAATATTGAAATGATTAAAGACTGAAACAAAAATGGAAGCAAATACTTACCTGAATGCTGTTGTCAGCCTGGTCACAGTCACCGGTGTTAGTGGTCCTACCAGCATCAGTTGGTCAAGGTCTGTAGATGTCGGTTAGTATGCCGACGTTAGTGGGGGTAGTGGTCTCTGTGGCCAGCGTCGATCAGGGCAGTAGTCTTTGGATGAGGTCTAGTCAAGTTTTTGGTCTATGGACGGGTCTGAGACGGAGTTTGGGCCTTGTTAATGGTCTGTGCAAGGGTCTGGGCAGAGTTGTAGGGACAATGGATAGAATGTATGGTCTGAAAAGGGGCCAGACAGAAGATAGAGGCAATAGGGAGACAGGGAAATAAGGATTTAGGTCTGGTCTAGTGATAGTATGGCTTAGAAGCAATAAACAAAAAACTGATTACAGAGACATTCTAAGCTATTGAAAATGACATAACAGAAGAGTACATACCTCTTGCTTACTGAAGAAGAAGTGTAGGAGGTCAGGTTGCTAATGTACCTATTGTTGATGCAGAAGACTATTGCAAGGTGGGGCTTCTAATACCTGTTGTGATTGTTGGTGTAGAAGCCTGCTGTGTGTACCTGAGAGAGAGAGTGAGAGGTCTGACGAAAAGATTGGCCGATTGATTGATCAGATTGCAAGATTTAAGAGTCGAATGAAGAGTAGGGGTGAAGGGAGGATAATGATTGTAGAAAAATGTTATGAAGGAAACTGACGCTGGTAATACCGCCGACATCGGTCAATAGTTGACCGACGTCGGCAGTTGGAAGGCAGGAAAAAGGCTAAAAATAGCCTTTCATCCATTTTCCCAACTATCGGGGTAAGAAATGGTCGAGAGGGGTTAAATGGGTGTGAGGATGAGGAATAGGTCATAAATGGGTCATGGGGGGATGAAGGGAATCCAAAGAAGGGCATCTTAGGGTGGTGAGGTGGCAAGGGAGAGAGGATTATTAACTTAAAATAAGATAATTATTTCAAATTAATAAGACATAGGTTAGGAGTGGTTAAGAGGACCAAGGGGAAGAGAAGGGGAGGACGACCAAGGGAGTAGACACGATTTCGGTGTCTACAATATACACATACATATATATATATATATGGATATTTATTTGATTTTGACTCAAGCATATTATGTTATGGATTTTGGAATATATCAGTATATTTATTGAAAATAGTTGATTTATAAATAATTGATATGACATTGATGTTGAGGTTGTATATGTTTGGTAAAATGGTA
Organism: Torreya grandis; assembly: GCA_037957365.1. Lineage (NCBI taxonomy): Eukaryota > Viridiplantae > Streptophyta > Pinopsida > Cupressales > Taxaceae > Torreya > Torreya grandis. The sequence goes on along the minus strand of JARHVA010003269.1, from coordinate 83 downwards.
TTTTGGATGTTATTTGATTATTCAAGTGTAATACTAGTTTTGATTTTGAATCATATGTAAGTAAAGAACTTTATTTTTCTAAA